>APFE030875286.1:15491-121496 GCA_000404065.3 Pinus taeda
AAAGTCTAGGGTGTGATATGTCTTCTCATACATTTGAATGAATCCTATTGGACAAATGATGTAATTTGTATCCCCACTTTGCATGGGATGGATGATGTAATTATATTTCTGTCATGTATAAAAAATTGGTATATCCCTAATTGGTTGGGATATGGATGTATGTATGCATCATTGGTGATAGGAAGGGCATACTCACATAGTTGAGTTATAGAGTCATGTTATTATTTTGGAGAATAATTTTGTAGACTCTACTTGTGTTCAGGGGGAGCATGTACAGTTTTTAGTGAATCTTAGCATGTACAAAGGGGAGCTCAATTAGAGAATTTGGCATGTAACCAGAGGGAGCATGAACAACATTGGGGAGAGAATATATTTTTTTCCCTTTGCCCTTGATGTCAAAGGGGGAGAGTGTCTTGGTGTTGTTATTTCCATCAAGTCCAAAGTGGGAGATTGTTGGCATTATGATACAGGTATTGTCCTTGATGGAAACTCACTCAGATGAAAGTTTATAGTGCAGCAGGTCAACAACAAAGGATTACAGATCAGACTCCAAAGAATGAAGAAATAGAGGTATACGCTAGTTCACATTGCCTAAGGAATGTATACACGCAGTTTAACAGAACAAAAGTAACGTATAACATATACACACACTTTCGTAGGAGAAAAAGTGCGTACATGTTGGAAAACCAAGTTTTTGGTCCAATGTATTTGATCCAAGGTGTTTTGGTCCAAGGTAATTGGTCTGAGGCATTTGGTCCAAGATATTGACCCTAGGTATTGGGTCCAAGGTATTTTTCCTAAGTGGTTTTAGTCTAAGGTATTAAGAAAGGCCTAAGAGTATATAAGGAGGAGAAGATCATTAGGCCAAAGTGTGCAAGCTATGAGATTCTAAGGAATACTTCTATCTGAAGTATATATTATGTTGCAGGGTTATGTTTGGGACTGGATATGAAATATTCATGTGCACCTTGAGTTCAACATTGGATCAAGAATCATGAGATTTGAAATGACTTATTCATGAATGATCAGCTATTTGTTGTGACCAAATCTGATGTTTTATGCCTGTTCTATTTGTTATCTATCATGATCTGGGTTTGTCTGAAGTTTGGAATTGCAGCAAAGTTTTGATTCAAAATTTGTAGATCTATACGCAGGTTCGTCTTGGCCAAAGCGCGTGTACATGTGGGTTCGACTCTTTTAAGTAGCGCATACAAAAGGAAAAGCTTATGTTTAGATATGACTGATCTATCTAGTCTAATTCTGTTGTTTTACTGTTGTCTGTCAATTAAGTCCTATTAGATATGAATGTAGAACTATTGTATAAGGAAATTGAATATGATTGATTGATTGATTAAGAAGGAAGGGTGATCCTTGTTGTTATCTGTAATATGATAGTAGATCTTCAAGAATGTCACTGAATTGTATAGACTGTGGTTCAGAAGTGTATGATTCAGTATCTTTAGAGATATACGCAGGTTTGGTTAAAGGAAGTAGTGTATACATGCAGGTTGGTTTCAACCAAGTAGTGTATACACTCTAATGCATGGTTTTTGAGGTTACAACTGGTTCTGGTTGATGATGTAGGGTTCTGGGTTCAACACAAAGTTCTAGTGTCAGTGATCTGATTGTTCATATTAACTAAGTATTGGTTGATGCAGTTTAAGTTTAAAAGGCTTTAATGGGTCCAGTGTGAAAATTTGATGAAACTTGGCCTTCAGTTTATAGTGTTGTGATCCAGGAGTATCCAGTCTGAAAATTCATGAAACTTGGTCCTTGGTGGAAGAGTTGAGTTTTCCTGTAGGCTAGCACCTACATACTAGTAAACATATTGGCTAGTACAAGAGCTAGGGGGTTGTAGCTCCCTTCCAGTAGAAGCTAGAAAATGAAAGAAGATTGTAACCTTCTGCAGGTAGAAGCTTGCGTACTGGTATGAGTCTGCACCAATACAAGATTGTAAAGAAATTTTCTTATTATTAAAAGAAGACAAAGATAACAACAGCAGGTGGTTTTTACCCACATTGGGTTTCCACCTTAAATCTTGGTGTTCATGTGTGTTTCTTATGTGTGATGCTTTATTCTGCTTTTACTGCACTAACTAATAAATCTATGATATACTAGTTTAAGCTCAAAACATGATAAACTATCTAAATCATAAGTTCTTTGCATATATGATGGTTTATATAGGCACAGTCGCGTGTAGACACTAGTTCACTTCACTGAAGTAGCGTATATAAATATGTTTGAGGAATAAATTATTAATCTGATAATACTGATTCACCCCCCTCTCAGTATTATTTCCAACAATTCTGTAACCCCCACCCTGGTGTTCTGTTTGGGCTTCATGAGGTGTGAGGTCTCAAGGTGAGAGAACTTCTCGTGGTCAGCGAGGTCCCAATCTTCGAATTTTAGGCTCAGTACCCATCGCAGATGTGTGCCCAAAAAAATAATGTTGTTTGGGAGAAGCGGGGTCTGGAGTGATCTCTTGGTCTCATCAAGGTCCTTAAGCACTCTAACCTTTCCTTTCCATGGGGGGACATAGGTGGGTAGCTTTGTCGGGGGGTGCGCAGGCTTAGTTTCCTCCTCCATGTCTTCGTCCTTGTCTTCTGCGATGATTAGGTACTCCAGGTCTTCCTCTTCTTCATCAGTCTCTATGGTGACAACTTTCCCCTTCTCCTCCATTGATAGCTTGGAGTGCAGTTGGTTCCACTAGGACACACATATGAGAACCATCGCTTGTTTGTTCTTCTTGGGTCTTGGCGTGTGCAGTGATTTCGGGATTTCTACCACAATCTCGACACCTTCTGAAGCATCCCCCTCAGTCAGGGCCTACATGGCTTCTTCGGTGGTAAGTTCTATTATCTCCATAGCATCCTCAGTTCTTGCCATTGTGTCCGTCTAGAAATATAGCACTCGCAAACTCAAGGGCTCAATCAACGCTCGACATACAACAATTAGGGATCTGCTCAATAGCTCAATTTGAAAATGACCAAGTGTTGTTTGTTGGGCATCCCTTTGTATTTATATCACTTTTCGAATTTGAATTCGATTGTTCCCCCAAATCCGATTCATTAATGCTCCCTTTGCAGTAGATTTTCCCAAATCTTGCCCAGAAATCGTGTCTTATATGCTTGCTGCCCGCCTAATTTGGTCTCAAGTCAAGCATCCCATCATGAACAGTGACTTCAACAATCACTTTCTGGCTAGCCCGCGTGGTAGCACATCCCCTTGTGCGTTGTCATGGACCTTGTGACTCTTTGCTTTTGCATGCAGCTCCAACATCGCGCAGCTCCCGAGTAGAATAGTTTATAGTCTTACACTTCCTCTCAACTGCCTAGAGCACTAAGACTATACTTCCTTCGGCTAGTTAGGTGGTCGCACCTCCTGTGTGAAGTTTCATCCTGTCATCCATCATGCTTCCTGGAGAATACCCACCTTTTATTATTATGGTCGGTATTGCACACTTTACCATTTGCAACGCGCTACCCTGGTCAATATGCTTAGCAATGTGCAGTCCAAGCCAAGGCATCAGACTGATCAATTCATGGCGATAGGCCCTAAACCTGTCATCGTAATCGTATGCATCCTGCCTTATCACACTTATCTGTTTGCCGAGAAAATCTTCCTATATCTTGTCCTCCTTCTTCTTGACTTTCGTGTCCACTAGAGAGCTTTTCTTCCTTAATCGTACCCTTTCTTGTTCAAGTTCTTGAAGTCTAAAATTTCCCTATTGTATTTCTGCTTCCAAGGTTCCACGAACCATCGTATCTATGGTGCTATCATTCACAGTCTAAGCTCTCCAAGTACTATAGGGCTTACTGCGGTTGGTTCATACTCCAGCCTTGGCGGTGCCTACTGTTGGCGCATATAAGATGTCATTTTAGAACTCCTAAATGCTTCACATTAATTATCGTCCTGGCTAAGTCTTTTGTTTCAAGAGTGTAGACAATATCTGCAGGTGATGGAAATATTTGTATCTACAGAAAGTAATGCTTTAAGATAAATTATTGATTTCATTACAAGAGTAAACAGATCAAACCATAAAATACCAAACTTGTAAATTCAAAGAAATTAAACTATTCAAGCATTAAAACTCAATCTTAATCAAAAAGCTCTAATTGCAATTACAGGCCATAAGCACATCAACTGAGTGCACTATAGCCGTAACATAGCTCTTTCAACTGAATAGAAACTTCGGCATAATAGTAATACACTTGATCTAACTAATAATACTCTAGCTCCCAATTAATAGGAAATAACTCTTATCTAATAATTGAATCAATCTACGACATAAATAAATGAAACCAATCAACAATAATAAGAAATAATGCGCGGAATGCACAAACTCAACGCCGATGATTTATATATCAAGTATATCAATCGTAAAACTATAAAACAAAGTAATTAGACTTGCAGTAAAAAGGTAAGAGTATAACATAGCGAAAAGTAGTGAAATCCACCAATGACCAGGCCCAAGCCACTAGTGGTTATTGCCTAGTTACTCAGAATATCGCGACCAAACAAAAACAAAAATTATATATTACTCATCAACTCCAAATGTCATTACACTAACAACGTGTTCTTTAGAATAACAATCTGTCTCTTAAAATTACAACTGAAGTAAAAAGGAAAATTTTGCTTTATTCTATTCGTTTTTCCCCTCTTATAATCAAGGAGGAAAAGAGATAATTGTGATTCCTTAAGATCAGGATATCCTGAGGAGTTCATAACCAAATGCTATTATCATAACAGTCTTCCATCCTACTGATCCTTCCGATTCACTTCTCAACTGACCACAGAAGACATGCTCTTTTCTCCTTGTTTAGCCTTTAGTATTCAATAGATTGAACAAAAATTGTCCCATTCGCAAATCTTTGCATAAAAAGCAACGAAATTTAGTTTTGATAGCCAAATCCTATAAAAAGTGGTTTTGCTCACTTTCTATCGAAACTCTATCAAAACCTTATTACATCATGGAACAAATGCATGAAAAGAGGAAAAAGAGAATGTAATCAAGGGTAAATTTATACCTGTTGCACGACCCAACATACTCCCCTGCTTACCTTGTTTCATGTCCTCATGAAAATAAGTAGTTAATATGTAATGTAGTTAAAGAGTAAGAAGGAAAGATGCCTTCCTTATACAACCGAAAACCATGATTAAATTTACAAAGTCTATCCCTTCATGACCGTCAGGAAGCTCATAGTTAGAATAGTATCCCTCAAGAGGGTACCAAATAATAGGGCTCCTAAATCGACATCCTAGTCAATGTGGTCCTTACATTAAGATAATATTACTGTATGTGACAAAACGACCTGCGACAACTTTAAAATTCTTGTAGCCAAACAGTTCTCTATTCTTGACACTATTGGTGGAGACTATCCATCTCTGTTTGGATGTAAGTAAGGACCTTTCCTGTATGGATAAGAAATACATCCTCCCTGCTTGCACAATTTCTTTATGTATAGGCCCCAAATTCTTAATTATTCCCTCCTGTTTCATGAACCTATTGTGTCTAACAAAATGATGCAAGGATTGAGTAGGCTCACCCCTTACCCACAAATCCAGTCCATGTTCTTTCCTCTAAAAGGTCTTATAATCCCTGGACGACTTAAGTTGGTTCACTATGAAGGAAATGAAGGCATGGAACTGAATGTGCCCAATGAAAGGGCTAGGATTGTTATCCACCTCTCAGTCTAATAAAAAATTATGCAAATAAATTTCACGGAGAAGACGTTGGACTTTTATCCCATGCTCCTTAACACATTTTATGAATTCTTCAGTTGTCTTCAATTCAATTGACTTGTTTGCCTTAACATCTTTAATCTTCAACAATAAATATCTTTCCAACAAAAGCAGAGCATAGTTTGTAGCAGGAGATCTGCAAGATAAGACATCAGAATATAAACAGAAAATAGAATCAATCTAACCCACAACCTTATCTAGCTTGGCTTTTACTTTCTTCATCTTTTCTTCCTCCTGCCTTGACTTAGCAAAAGTTTCATCCTCAGTTATGGTCAAATCATTGAGTTGCTTCTGTAGCTCCTAGTATTGTTGCAAAGGAACTGTCTCCTTCCTACATTGCGCTAAAGCAAGTTGGGCCTGTACCAACTCCTCTTGAAAATCTAGAAGAATAGGATCATTGCTTGATGAAGTGCCATTGAATATTTCTTCTATCTAGGTGATTTTGTTGTGAGAGGACAAACCATCAGTCTGAATAGCCATATCTGTCAACTCTATATGAAAGCTTGTTTGTGTGGCTACTGTCTTAGTAGAAATAGATTTAGTCTGGGTTCCTATTGCCTTACCTTCACATACTTTTGTTTGTGTGGCCCCAGTGACTAACTCAGGAATAGTGCTCAGAGCTTCCCCATTTGCAGCTTCTTTTAATTTCCAACGCAATCACTTAATTATCTTTTGAAGCTTCTGATATTTCTTCTTCATCTTTCTTAACTTTATTTCAGCTACTTGCTTCTTCTGAGAAGCATCCTCTATAGGAATAGGTTTATCAATTCCCTTTGTGTTTGAGGGATCTTGGTGCTTGTCTTGGCTATGTTCCACTATAACCGTGTCACCTGAGTGGTTATTAGATTCATGAATTATTTTTGTGTCCACTTCCTTGGCCTGGTCTGCAGCTTCCAAGGAAGGAAAAATTTTCATGTGACCAGAATCCTCCATGGTTGAGACTTTTTTAGGTTCTGGTTGAGTAATCCTTCAGGTTGTATATATGCGCTCAAATTTGCAAGAACCTGGCCATCCCATCCTCAAATTCCTGCAAGAAATCATCTCGAGGGCTCATAGGTGGTGTTTGAGAAGGCCCTACTTCATTTTCTGGTTCACCATAATCTTGAGAAAAGTATTGTGATTCTGGATCAGAATCTTGTTCTTCCTCATGTTCATGTTCAGAGTCATGTACAACAATTGGACTAGATGGCTTTGTTATGCACTCGGCACTACCCTGAGGATCTACAAAAGTCCTCTGAAATGGATTCAACCTCGCAGAATGCTTGTGCTTAGTAGGTCCTGTTACTGTATGAACAATTATTTTCCTCTTTGGAACAGGGTTATGTTGTTCAATTCCCACGGTTACAGAATTTTGGACTACAGGGTCTGGCCTAATCTCTAGTGGAGCTATAAAATTATCCCAAGTTAAATCTTGTTGTGCAAGACTGTGACTAACAATTAGTTTGATCAACCCATAATGACTAACTACAGTATCAAGATGTTTAGGCTATCTTACTCTATCAGCTATATCATGCAACAATGAATTTAAGAAAAATGGCAAATTGACAGTAAGATTTTGCTTTAAAACGACTAAAAGTTTAAGTTGTCATGGTTTTACCAGATCCCGTCGACCATCACAGGTAATGTACTGTTGGACGACACTCACCAATTCACACCATGGTTCTCCTAGAGAGTATGATTGAATTCCCTTGCCTTTTTGGGTTAGCTCTTCATCAACATCTTTGAAAATCTCCACTGCATCATGCAACATTACATGCCTTTCCAGCCATGCTGCTCCTTCTACTGACAACCAAGAAACCTCTGCTATCACAGCTTCTGATACTATTATTCTTAAACCTTTTACTGTGGACTACCCATTCTGTAAGTGCTATAAAAATTCAAGAGCGATTTCACTGCTAGAGGCCTGAAGCCTGGTGAAATATGAAATCCATCCCGTGCACACTAGTATTTCCCTGGTTCTGTCATAAATTCCCAACACCGAGGGTTCTCGGTGAACCGATTTTCCACCCATAATGCTCAAATTCTTTCAATATCCGCTCTACAAATTTCAAATATTAAAACAGCAAAAATGCAATAGAGAACATCAATTTCTTTGGTAAAACAGAACAACAAGTAGACATAACAACTAAATTCCATAATGTCAAGCCGAATATCCATGATAATTAATGATATTAACTCTAAGACTATCATACTTCCACATGCCATTTGATCATGGGATATCATAGGAATCAATCTAAAACATATCAAGTCTAGTAAGCAGAATAAATATAGCGCATGCAAAGGTGTAATGGGAATCCTCCCCCCTCCATAAAAATAGAGGTCGCCCACGACCGAGTAGATAGGGAAAGGGTTTTTCTGATGACAAGGTAAGGGGAAGAACAATACAACATTAAATGAAACAGAGTACACATATAATGATAGGATGACAAAAGGTATGGTTATAAAGGGAGTGGAGTGTGTAAGGATAGTTATGAATAAAAGATAAGACACTTGGATTGATGATAAGTTATGCGAGAAATAAAAGGACGACAATGTGCCAAAAAGATGCTCTGCTGATGGAATTCTAGCTGAGAATGATGTAATTGATTGAAAAAAATATCTCATGCATAAAGGTTCAAAATGGGGAAAAATTAAGGAAATAAATTCTCCGATAAAAAGAAAGAATAAGAAGAGGGTAATATAGTAATAATTTATGGTAAGATATAACTTCAATACCATAAGCATAGCCTCTGCTGCTAGCAGGCGTCCATAGCCTCGGCAGGGTTGCTTTTTAACCCATATGAGCCAGGATAGTCAATTAATAAATGGAGAGTTATAGTGTTGTTCTACATAAGAGATCAGTGTGTTGGTGTGGTAACCAGATGACCACACAACCATTCACTGGGATGTAGCAAAAGTGATCAGTCTGACTTGTGATTAGACCTCCTATTCCAAGGATAATCTGGCTATCCAATGGATCATAACCCTGGTGTGGTGGCCATAGTGGGAATGTCACTTTCCTGTAGCCTTATGAACATGGTAGGTTGGCTCATTATGAGACCCCCTATCCTCTGACTGAAAACAAAATTTTGCTATTATTACACATTTTTATTATAAATAGAGGGAGGCTCAATACTCCTTAAGAGCAGGGACGGTGGAAGAAGTTTAACATGTCAATAAAAAATATACCCATAGTCTTATTCATTAAAGAAAGAGAAGATTATAACCAGGAAGGGTGGAACTAGCATGGCATTAAGATGACCAATCAGTATCAAGTATAACAGAAAGCTATGTAGCTAAGCCGTATATAAATAATTGTGTCCCTTGAAAAGAATCTATCACCAAGAAGTTGTCTTGTTAAAGATCATAACATTAATGGTATTAACTCCCCTAAATAGAATCCATAAATTCTTGTCCTCATAAAAGTAGTGTACTTCATGCCATGAAAAGAAAACAAAATGAAAACAAAATAAAAATGGGGCTGAGTGTTTGAGTGAACAAAGATCATTCAGAAAAGCGAACAAAAATCACACAAAAGCAAAATTTTGCTGTTCAATTGGAATTGAACAGTAGAGATGCGCAAAGAGTGTTGTTCAATCGTTTGAATAGCAATAACCACAAAGAGAAAAAGTGTTGTTCAATTGGGATTGAACAGTAGTTGTTCATTTGAATGAATGGCAACTATTCAATCTAAGGAACAACAAAGCACGCACAGGGGTTGTAAAAGTGTTGTTCAATTGTTTGAACAACAGTTGTTCAATTGAATGAACAACAAAACATTCCAAAAAAGGGTGTTGTTCAATTGAGATGGAACAACAACTGTTCAATAGATTTGAATATTAGTTGTTCAATTAATTGAACAACAAAAACATGCCAAAAAGAAAGTGTTGTTCAATTGGATTGAACAACGACTGTTCGATAGATTGAACATCAGTTGTTTAATTAATTGAACAAGAAAATCACGCCAAAAAGAAAGTGTTGTTCAATTGGATTGAACAACGACTTTTCAACAGATTGAGCAACAGTTGTTCAATTAATTGAATAGAAAATTCACTCCAAAGAGAAGGTGTTGTTCAATTGGATTGAACAACGGTTGTTCAATACATTGAACAACAGCTGTTCAATTAATTGAACAAAAAAATCGAGCCAAAAAGAAAGTGTTATTCAATTGGATTGAACAATGGTTGTTCAATAGAGTGAACATCAATTGTTCAATTAACTGAACAAAAAAACAAGTAGAGAAAAAGAAAAATAAAATAAAACCAAATTAGCAATCATATTTACATATTTTACAGAGAAGAAATAATTTTTATAAAGATGAAGTTGCCGAAGGATTGCCTTCTACAGCTAAAACTTTCATGGTGGGGTCCTCACATATCTGCTGGTAGAAAGATTCTCTGGTAAGTGGTTTTTGGTAGAGGCACACCCGATGCCCATTCACTTTAAAAGAAGAACGAGACCCATCAATGGTTGTCAGTGTAAGAGTGCCATTGTCGTGTACTTGCTTTATTTCATAGGGGCCTAACCACCTGGTGTGCAGTTTTCCAGGGAAGTCATGAAACCTGGAAACAATAACCCTCATGAAATGTCTCTTTCTTAATTAGGGCATCATGCCATTTGGCTCTTTGCTGTTGAATAAGTTCTGTACATTGTAGAGCCAATAGCCGAGCCTCATCTAATTTATTCATCTGATGTAACCTATTAACCTGGGCTTCGGTTAAATCCATTCCCACTTCCTAGGTTGTCCTTAGTGTTTGTATTTCAAATTCTATGGGAAAAATGGGTTCTTTACCAAATACCAGTTGATACGGAGAGTATCCAACAGTGTTTCTCCAAGTTGTGTGATATGCCCACAAGGCCTCTGGCAGTCGAGCAGTCCAGTCTCGTTGATGTCATGAAACGGTATTTGTTAGAATAGCTTCGATAACTTTGTAGAAATTTTGAATAATTTAACACATATTCAACAGATATTATCCTGATCATGTACTATTGCAGAAAACATACACAATACATAAGCTCCTCTACGTTGATCATCAATATAGCAGCATCAATAACAATAAAACATCAAGAGCATTCACACATTAACACAGTATGTATCCCAGGGAAAGCATCTCGCTAAAAACCCCAACTATCTGTATATTAATGATTGAGTCATGTAACATTACAAAGTACAATTCTTATCACAAGCAATCCAGTACCAGCTCCACCTGTTACACACAATACAACTCAGATCTAAATCAATCACTGGCTCAAATCTCCTTCCGCTGCTTGCCTTCCTCCGTTGCTCAATACCTGCTCAAGAACTGATGATAATTCCAAGGCAACCACGTCTTTACTTGGAAAAATCACGTGATAACAAGCTACAATGTGGGAAAATACGTGGGCAAACTCATTGGCATACTCAATCCCTTGATTGTGCAAGATCTGATGCACAACTATAGTCACAACTGATAGCAATCTGATTCTCTAACACCTGTCCCTGCTGAACTGAACATGCACTGACATGCAACTGAGTTAACTGATGTATTCATTAGTTGTATTATGAGTTAATAACTTGTGAATTAATTAATAACTAATTCACCCAACTCATCTCTAGTCTATTTGCCAGTTAGACTAAATACAACCAGTTTAACAAAGCTAAACTGAACACAACTCCATCAACTGCACCTTCGATCCACTAAACTCAACTCACTTGAGTTCTAACTGAATTCATGCATGCAAATATTCAACTAACCCATAAGAACCACGTATTTCCTTCATGCAATTGCATGTGCCACATTTGTAGCTCGAACTGAAGTGCTCCAAGAGAATAAGACAAAGTTTATAGTCCAAATATTATTGTGAGATAATAATATTTGACTTTTTTATTTTTGATAGCCAATCTAAAAATAGACTTGATCACTCACACTGTGATCACTCACACTTTCATCAAAAATAGAAGTCCATCTATTTTCTCAACTTGATCAATCATCCATAAACAACAGCCTGCAATCCATAGACATGATCCATATGTCTAAAAATAGACATAGTCTAAAAATAGACTTGCGCCAAAAATAGCCTGCGGGCCCACTTAGTGAAGGCGACTCTTTTCACTAAGCTCCATCATCTTGTTGTAATCTCAACAAACTTTGTTGGTGCTGTTCGCCTGCGGGTGATACAGATAAGTAATTCTATGTGTGATATGATGATTTCTCAATGTAGCAGCAATCTTGTGACCAATGAATTGTGGTCCCCCATCAGTAATTACTTCTATGGGTAAGCCATACTGCAAAAAAAAATCAAAAATAAAGTTAATAATGGTTTCCTTTGTTTCTCTTGGCAACGCCATTGTTTCCACCCACTTAGTTACGTAATCTGTTGCAACCAATATATATGATTTCTAGTTGGATGGTGGTTTGAACGGCCCAACAAAATCTAATGCCCAACACTCAAAGGGTTCTATCACCAACTATGGATGTAGGGGAATTTCATTAGATTGGCTAGGGTGGCCCATTCTTTGGCAACTATCACATGCCTAGACAAATTTCTTAGCATCTTTAAAAATAGTGGGCCAGTAGTAACCCATCTGTAGAATTTTATGTCCAGTTCTACGGTTTGCAAAGTGTCCACCATAAGGTCCATCATTTCAGGCTTTTAGGATATCATAAATTTCGTCTTCCCTGATGCACTTGTGGATGTTCATATCAGGTCCCGTGTGGAAAAGGTATCCTCCAATCTAAGAGAAACGAGTGCTACATTGAACAATAAATTTACTTTCTTTGGGTGTCAAATTTTTGGGAAATTTTCCCACTGCTAAGTAATTTGCTACATCTGCATACCATGGTGTTTTTACAGTCACATCAAACAAATTTTCATCCACAAACTAATCATCTACTGCTAGTGTATCAGCTATTCTTCGCACTCTGGAGAGGAAGTCTACCATGAGGTTTGCCTTCCCTGGTCAATCCCTTATAGTTATGTCAAATTCCTACAAAAGTAGTAACCAACGAGTCACTCTTCCATTTCTAATTGGTTTGTTGGCTAAATATTTAATGGAAGAGTGATTAGTATACAAAAATACAGGATATCTAGTTATATAGTGTCTGTTATCACCTAGATTGAACCTCAGGCTGAAGGAAGGCAATGCCAGGGTAACCACAAACCACGCTTAGCCAAGTAGCTAGCCCTACTAGGTCGGGAGAGGGCTCTCTCTGTAAGGATCTCAGCCAATATGATTAGATCAGGTAAAGGATATTAGGCTAGGTACAGTAGCATGAAGTTTTGATTGGATTTTGAAGGGGTTTTGTTAGATCAGGAGGAGCTAGATAATTTAGGTCTAGGGAATTAGGTCAAAATTGCAAGGTGTTCAATGGGGCAAGGTAGGCATGAGGTTTAGCACCCCAAGGCTTGATTGGTGAGGTTTTTAAGACTAGTGAGAAGCTAAGAAGAGCATTTGAGAACCATGGATCCTTCCTAGACTACAAAAAACATGAAATGGTGAATGTTTTCCCAAAGCATAGCACTGATGTAATGAATTATACCTATCAACTTGAAAGCATTCACTTAGAAGAAATGAAATGATTAAAGAAGTATACAAAACACATTAACATATGATCACAAAATAAGAAACTGTACTAAAACTCCATACCACATGGATCCCATAAAAATAGTTGCAATTCTTATTAATCTCCTGCTAAACTGCAACAAAATGATGTACAATCAAGGTCTGAGCATCCAACTGAGTCCAACCCTTTACGATGAGATAGAAGAAGAATACATAAGCATTGTTTCAACCTCCTCCCATCCTCATGGGTCGAATCCCTAAGATGAGGTGCTAATCTAACCAGCACTGAACAAGAAAACATGAATATAGGCATCTTAACAACTTGCTTCTAAAAGTGAAAAACTGATTCATTTGAGATTAAATTGAATTTTAATGCAATGAATCTACTCTCTACTACTAATTATTCATCACATTTACATGCCAAGTCATCATTTACATCCGTAAAACAACCTCCATGAGAGAGAATCCATGAACATAGTAAAAAAAAATGGAAAAATAGGCATCTTGTGCAAAATCTGCCCAACGTGTAGCGCCACTAGCCCAACACGCATCACCACTTTCAAGTCCCTTTTGAAGGCCTTCCCGATATCCAAATTGAGCTCATGATAGCTTATTGGAAAGGCCTTCAAGTATAATTTCCAAAACACCTATAATTTCAGCATTTGAAGCTCATTTGGCCCCTCAAAACTTGATTCTCCCAAGACTACTTTTGTGTGTCCAAAAAGTGGCAGAAAGGTCATTTTTAGGGTGTTTCTTGACCTTTTGGTGGACCAGTTCTGCCCCAAAAACTTAGAAAATCCATAGGGTGCATGTACTCATCACTTTGAATCCAAACATTCAAACCATTTATGCATTGGGTGCCCCTAGGAAAAGTGCAGCGCCACCATTTAAGTAGGTTTTCTATGTGTAAAATTTAAAAATTTGAAAATGACAAAAAATCTTCCAAACTTGCCCAAAATTAGTGAGAAGCACCATCATCAAGTATCCTGATGAGCCAAGGAAGCTTCAGCAAGCAACCTAAGCATAGCCTCCTCCTTCTTTCCTTTTAGATCCCACCTTAGCCTAGCTTTCATCTTTTTGACCCTCATGTTGCAAATTTTGTTTCGAGTCCTGTAGTGGTAGGCCATGTGCTTGATCATCTAATTGTCTCTATTGGCCTTTTGAAATAGCTTTTCAAGGTGAAAATTGAATCTATCAAGCCAAGTCTCTCTATCATCTTCAGTTTCCTTCTCAATAGGAGTCAAAGTGACCTATGCCTCTTTGTCACTTTGTCATTTTACCTTGAGTAGTTCCAGCTCCATGAGGACTTACTTGTCACTCAACTATTTGTTCTCTTGTTCCAAATATGTGATGACATATTTGGGCCTCTCCAAATTGTCCATCAAATCTTGTACTTGAGCCTCCTCTTCTTGTATGATGATGTGCTTTATTGTTTCTTTGTCCTAAGCCTCTAAGTCAATTATTTCCATTCCATGATGTATAATGCTGCTTCGGCTCATCATGCTCTGTCAAGTCAAAGTCTCTTTCCTCCTCATCATCAAAACTCTCCTCTCGCATCTTTTCCTTCCCTTTGTGCAACTGCTGCACCTATACCTGCTATGTTGATGAAGAAGGCAAAACACCTTCCACATCCTATGGAGCTAGCATTTGCCTATGGGTTAATGAAGAAGGCAAGGTCCCTTCCACATCCCGTGGAAAAAACACTTGCCTATTGGATGCAAATAATCTCCTTGTTCCCCTCTAATATGTCATTAAGTCTTGGGTACCTCAGTAGCTCTAGTATCTTTGGCCTCCTCATCTGTTTTCACCTGAGCACTGCTAGAAGGTCCCCCTGCTTCTTGAGACACTGGTTGAGGAATTTGAGGACCCCTAAAGATGTCATGAGCAATAAATTTCTCCCAAGAGATGTTGAAGAGGCTGAGATGATGAAGCAAAATCATCTTGATCAGGGAATAATGATAGAGACTACTCATCTGTTGAGGGTATGGCTTCTTCTATGCAAAATGGGCCATATTCTGTGCAAATGGGACATCTTCTCAATATTCCTGAACAAGAAATAAGGGAGGTTTAACATCTTCACCCTGGTAAAATGCATAAGGAGCCTGATGTGATAGGTGTACAACCTAGAAAATCTGCCCTCACAAGTGAAATATTTCATGATGATTTTCATCATGGGGACATACTTGTCTTCAAGAAATCTGAAAGGAAAAAGTCTCTTCATCTCATTTCTATACCGAGGTTTGATATAAGGCTCATAATAGTGCTCATCTAGGTCCTGAGCCTTGTACCACTTCTCCCCTACATTTAAAATCCTGGTGGCATCTGCAATGATGGAGGGTGAGACTATGAATGTTACCCCAGCAAGAGTCACCTTATTGTCCTGGAGATGGGATACAAAACATCTAGTGAGCTTAAGGTGATGTTGAACTCTTTCTATCTGTTGGCTTGTTGGGGCCTGACCCAGGTTCAGAAGTGATTTAGCCAAACAAATCCAGAAACTACCGACACTTTTGGCAATAGTCCACGGAGCGCAGATTGAGGTCTCACTCGAGGTAGTATGGGAGGGTGCTGGAACTAGGTTTCCACACCCTAGGGATGTCTTGATGAAGTCTGAACCGATCTTGTGCACTTGCGTTGCTCCGTGCAGCCATCTACCCTTTGCAACTTGTGCAACTACTTTTGCGTAGCTATGTACACAACACGAAGAGGTGCTATATAGATCCTTAATCCTGACCGTGCGTTTATTATAGATCTTAACTTAATTATGTGGGCCCAATATTCTCATTAATCATTCAACATTCATAACAAGTGTGCATTCTCATAAACAGTAAAGAGATGCATAAAGATATCAAAAGCATAGACACAGAATATTCCACAATTAAATTAACTTTTATTAATCCTTTGTTTAGATACTATCCCAACTCTGCCTTGCGCACTTAGCTGTAGGGGTCCATGCACACAGTTGCGGACTCTACCAGGCCTCTACACACATAGCTGCAGAGCCTCTTCCTACTCCTACAAACTAAGACTCAAACTTATAGACTCAAAGCTAATTCAATATTCAAAACCCATATCACTTCTCAAAGCTAAGACTAAGACTAAAACTAACTTTTCACTTAGAGCCTCACTCTATTTATACAATCCCATGGTCTGTGGACCATGGGTAGGCCAACCCATTCTATATTAAATTACATTATTTTACGGCAGACAACCCTAGATTCTCATGCTTCACGCCTGCATTTTGCGGGGTCTTTACATTACATTTGACCAAAACTTTGGGCTTTAAGCCCCAAAATCTACTATGGGGGGATCTGCTGCCCAACAGACCCCCAACACAATCATCGTGACTTGTCTCGAGTCACTCGACTGGTGTGGTGATCTTCGTGCGGAGTCCATCTAGCAACTTCTGCGCTTCGCTTATGTCTGCCACACATTCTTCCACTATCCGCTATATCAGTTGTGCACAACTCTCCGATGCATCATTGTCAGAGGAACCTTCTTGCCTTAGCGCATATGTACCTTGCATCTGGGCCAACTTTCCCTCGACCATGGCAGTGACATGAATGGTTCCTCGAGCCAAGGTTGGATACACTCTTTAAGCACTACTTCTTTCTGGCACGTGGTGTCCACCTGTTCCTTTAGAGCCTGGGCCTCCTTCATCTTAGCAAGTCCCTGAGTAAGGGTGATAGTCTGTGCGGTCTCCCTGATATTGTCATATGCCTACTATAACTACCATGCTTCTGTCTCCAAGTGCTGTATGGTTGGATCTTCCTGCAGTGGGGTGAGTTTGAAGAGGGATTGGTCCAACAATACCGTGGAGTCATGTACAATGTGCTCTTTCGTTTCCAACCCCGATTGAATGGCATGGTGGCATTTCTCTCTAACTTCTAAGGGTGTAGAGGGCTGGGCCTTCAGTCGCAGCTCTGCGATCTGCAAGTTCAGCTCTAACTAAACCTTCGTGGCCTCCTCCTAGGCTTTGTGGACTCTCGCCACTAGTTGGTGAATATTTTCCATGTTGGGAGTACCGCTGGCATGGCTAACTTTGGTATGCTGCTACAGGCCTCCTCCATGGCCTGTTCCAATCCCTGGGTTTGTCTGACTAGGTTGTCACGCTGCAAGTTGAGCTATTCTAAATTTAAATTATGCTCACAGAAGACTTGGAGGGTGAAGCCCTCCCTGGTGCGAAGCTCAACAGTTACCCCATCCTGCAGCTGTTATAGGGTTTCCCTGGGGAGGGTTACCAAATTCAACCCCCATCCCCTCATGTTACCCTTGGTTGCTGGTGAGATTGAGCCTTCTAGTAACACAAAGGTGTTCGTTGTGTGGGCGCACAACATCTGCTTGGCTTCAGATGCACCTTCCACAATGTGTGGTGTCATCATTCTTGGGGGTCACACGTGTAATGCTTGCAACTGTGCTCTGAGCGCCCCCAACATAGTTGTCTACTCCGTCATCAATTCTTCAAAACCATCCTTGGTGGCATCACAAACTAGTTCACCAATGTCAACAAGGTCTCCCTTGGAGGTCTTTGTTTCCTTTGTCTTTTTCCTCGTGGTTGGCTTCTCATGGATGGGCAACCTCTTGAGTTGGGTCGATTTTGGTGTAGGGTCCATGCGTTCCTCTGTCTCAACCTCCCCCTGTATGTCCTACTCCATGGACATTTCTTGGCCTTCCTCGGTCTCTTTGGTGGGTGTGGTTGTGGTCTCCACCATCTGTATTGCCACTGCCTCAGCTACTTTCTACTGCATGGCCACTTCTTGTTCCTAGTGCTTTCTCTCCACTAGTTGCGTGATGCGCAGCTTGGTTTCCTTCTTTCGCTATTGTGCTGTGATATTTTCAAGTTTCACCAAGTCCAGAGTGCACCACTCCAGAGACCATGATGCCATCACATCAAAGGTTGCATCATTTGTCGCAATGAATGGAAGCTTCACCCACGTTCAGGCTGAACTCTACTCGGATATACAGGTTATGCATATCCACCTTGAGCTCTGCCACACTTTGCAAGTTGTTATATTCTGTAGGGGACAAGCGTGCCTGCAGTTGATCCAAGTTCGTATGCTCGCCTCCATGAACACCAAAAACACCTTGATCTTGTGAATATTCATCCCATCTTTTTTTTCCCAGAGCGAGGTGTACCTTGTGGCTTCGGGTAAGTCACCCTGAACCGTGGGAAACTGGTTGTCTTCCAACAGCTCTCCTGCAACCAATAGGATGGATAAGAGCAACCACACATAGTGGAAGGTCTTACCCTACTCCTGGGCCTCTCTATAGTTTGTCAAAAACTCGTCATAGAGGAACTTTGCCCTGTTGAATTGGACCCCCTCTACGCACCGCTCTACCAACGCAATTACAGACGCTGGCACTTCATCGGCCCGACATTTCCTCATTAGCTTTCCGGCTAGCAGCTGGGTGGCTACGCACACTCCTTAGTCGTTGATGCTTGCTATTACGTAGCCTCGCTTCCTCTTCTCCAACTTATATTTGGCCTTCATAGCTTCTGTGAGGGCCAAGTCACTGCTTTTTCCTGCTATAGCTACGACGTTGTTTCCTTTGATGGGCAGCCTAGAAATTTGGTGAATTAAATCAGCCGCGATGGGAATCGACTCTTCTAGCTAGATATTCCCATCATGTACTAGGAACAGCAACTACCAAATGACAAAAATTGTGATGGGTGCATGGTGGTAGTGGGGTATCCATCGCAGATGGAGTAACCCAACCCCCTCCACACCATGTAACCATTTTTTTCAATAACTTCTATGCGGCCAACTGTGGGAACTTCTCGCTGTCTGCGAGGTCACAATCTTCAAACTTCAAATTAGGTACCCATCCCAATGATGGACCTTCAAACCTTAGTTCATGAGGGAGGAGTGGGGTTTGGAGTGCACTCTTCATGGCCTCCAGGTCGTTCGGTATCTTGGCTTTCACCTTCCACAGGGGGATGTAGGGGGGTAACTTTATCACAGAAGGCACTTGGGAGACATTTTCCACCTCATCATCCTACGCCTCAATTTGGGCGATCAGAGCTTGCAAGTCTTCCTCGTCCTCCTCTATTTCAAGGGTGACGACTTTGACCTTCTCTACCATCGACAATTTACTAAACCATGGGTTTCGTGGTGATACATGGACTGGTCCTATCGTGTGCTTGT
This sequence comes from Pinus taeda, assembly GCA_000404065.3. Lineage (NCBI taxonomy): Eukaryota > Viridiplantae > Streptophyta > Pinopsida > Pinales > Pinaceae > Pinus > Pinus taeda. The sequence continues at coordinate 34,902 of APFE030875286.1, forward strand.
CCTTCTATGGTCACGGTGTACGTGGTGACTTAGGAATTTCTGGTGCAACTGCCACCTCTCCAGGCTCCTCCTGGACCATACAGGGCTCTGGGGTGACTTCTACAAATCACACTCTTGTTCTCACAACCGTCATTGTGTTTTCAATTGAGGGTGGTAAGAGTACATGGCTCTTAGTGCTCTGTATCTGCTCAATTCTCAACAACCAAGTGTTGCCCTGTAGCTAGCTCTGATGGTTTTATAGCATCTTTTTAATTTGAATTCGACCCTTCCCCCTACTTCTGAGTCATTAATGCCTTTTTGGAAGTAGATTGGCCCAAATCTCGCTCTTAATTCGTATCTTAATTGCCCGCTGCCCGCTCCCTTTTGCCTTAAATTGTACCTCTTATCATGAACAGTGACACCAACGGTCACTTCCCAGCCTATCCGCGTAGCAGCGTGCCTCCCTTTTCATGCCTGCGACCCCTGTGACATGCTGATCCTTCACGTGACTTCATTGTCGTACAGCTACCATACAAACTCTTTTATAGTCCCGTGCTCCCTTTCAACTACTTGGAATGTTGAGACTGTGCTTCCTACAGATAGTCAAGTGGTCACACCCCCAGTGCGAGGCTTCAATCTTCCTGCTAGCCCGGGCCACAAGCACCCCTCAACTACCATTTCGTTTGTTAATGTGTCGTGTTCTTCTTTATATGGTATGCTCCCCTATTTAGTAAGGTGCAGCCGCAACCATGGTAGCAAGGTCACAACACCTTCTATTGCAGTAGTAGGGTTGGCTAGACCTTGTCCCATCATGCTTAGCTTCTTAGCGCAACCTACTTGTGCGACTTTGGCTTTTAGTTTGCTGATTTATTCGTCCAATGTCATGCTTTTCTTCCTCACTCGTGCCCAATCTTCATTGAGTTCACAAAGTTTCAAGCTCTCTTTCCGAATGGCTTCTTGCAACTGCCTAACTCCTTTACCCAGGTCCTCGCGTCTTGTCCCAACTGTAGGAGCTATGGTCTGGGGATTCTTCTCTACTCTCCTGGTTTCATCTCTTCTCATTAGTGTTGGGGTCATTTCCATGCTCTAGGTTTTGCTTATGTCCCTATAGGCCCATTGAACTGTTGGTACGCACAGGTCCCAGTCAGTTCGTCTTACCTAGTGAATATTCATGATTCCGCATAGATTTTTGAATGCTCTGTTGTGGAATATTTGTGGTGTGTGTCACCTTCCCTGCTGTTGCGTCGGGTTCTAATTTTCAATCCTTAGTCTAGGATATGCTTACACAGCACACGTCTGCACCTATCAACACAGGTATGCGCACAAACTGCTTCATCCTAGCTGCTCGACTCTCATTCAACGCTGGGGATTTCCAAACTGTAAGTTCATTTGTCTTCTACATTTGTGCTAGTTCCCCATAGACTTTGGATGTGTACTCCACCATCATGTGGGCGTTGCATGCAACACTCATTCCAGCGCACTGTACCACTACTGTTTTGGTACTGCACTTTCAAATTTATCTAAGAATTCATACACCCCTGTTACCGCATCATATATTGGCAGTTCCCTTGCTTCTTTCATCACACACCATAGTGATCTAATCATCATGTTGCAACTCAGTGTTGTCACTTTGTGTGACTGGTTCTACCAGTGTTCTATTTCTTCATTTGAATCTAAAGTATGAGAACTGTCGTGCTCCCATGAGATTCTCCCATCTACAGTCAGCTTCACCTAATCCTGGTCTTGTGCCATTATCTGGTAAATTTAATCTAGCTCATCGTCATTGTCATCATTGTGCACAGGTTCAGTGTAGCGTGCTCCCTTTACTGGATCTATCGGAACTACTACGCGTAGAGACTTTTTCTCGAATATCATCTTTCGCTTCTTTAGGTTGATGACTCCATTCATATCAGTGCCCTAATCTATTCCTAGCAACGTGGAATAAGGATTGTTGTCATCAACAATCTCTATCACTTCAAAGTCTGTCTGTGTGCTCACGCCTTTGATATCAACTCTTACCCCTTGCAATCTTCCTGTGGGAAAAATCTTCTGTTGGTTCGCCATTCGTAACTGAATAGGGCACACTATAACATGGGCCTACCCATGCATTCCCATGTCTTCTTTAGTAACAAATTTGCGTCTGAACCTAGGTCTAGGATTACCTGATCCATTTCATATTCGCCAATCTATTTTGTTAATCTCATTTCCCTTCCAGTGCACAATGTATGCTTTCCTAGTTTCTGGACTATGCGCGGTTCACTCGATCTTGCGCACCTAATGATCAGCTCTTGTAGTCCTTTAACTTCCCTATTGTCACGTAACAACTTCATGCATGTCTCTAAAAAGGTAGTGAGCATAGAAGGATCCATTCCTAGCTCTAGTTGATCCTTACTACCTGAAGTAGAGGCCTCTGTGAAGCTCTTCTTAGCTTCCATAAACGTCTCCTTTGCGTATTCCAAGTCAGACTCAGGTTCCTTTGTAGGAGCCTTGCGAACCCATGTATCTTCCTCAGGCTGCTTCCCCTTATCTTCCCCTGTGGTCACACCACTTCTGAGCATCATGTTCACGTTGGGGTCTTCTTCGCGTGGTTCAAACCTCATCTTATGGATATTTTGAGTCAGAGTAGGTTGTAGTACCCCTTTCTTGCACATCTGTGTGATCAACGTAGGACAATCTACTGCTTCATTATCTAACTAAGCATAGTATGAACAAGACAGTCTTGTTGGGTTGGTACAATCGAGCGTAGTTCCCTAGTCCTCCACAATCGTAACAGATTAACTGTCTGCAGCCCCTTCCTGGTCCCATTCCTCCTCATCCGTGACCTTGGCGCTGAAATCTAGTGTGCGCCATCCCCGCAGCTGGGTCGAGGCCTCACGTTTCTGTCTACATTCTATAGGCTAGGGTCCACTCCATCATTAACTCATAGCTACGACAAGTATGCTCCTCATGGCCCGTCGATCTACAAAAATTACAAAAAAATTGCCGGTGAGTTTGTGTATACTTCTGTAACAAATGAAAATTGTCCATCATGTGCTTTCCTCCTATCTGATAGATCGTGCACCATAGCACAGGTGCCGCACTTAGCCCTGCCTGTGCCTCTGGTCTCAATGACATTAGTCCCCATCATGCCAAGTAGTTCATGAAAACTGGACAGTGGTCTTTGTCATGGCCCTGGCCTTTGCATTTTATGCACCACACTTCTTCACGTGCCTTTGGCTGTGGTGCCCTATACTGCTTCAAACTCTCCATCTCCAACCATAGATTTTGTATTTTCGTATGGATTTGTTGGATTCCCAATCCCAGATCATATATCGGTGTTTCATGCAACCTCATCGCCATTTCCAATGCTTAAACCTGGGTTGAAAGCTTCTGCTGTGACAACGCTATCCTCTGGTGTGGTGTCAAATATGCCACTAACCATTCATGGTGTTGTGCATCCGTTAGTGTCATATTAGCCTCGTGGATCATACTCTTTAGCTATTGATCTAGATATCAAGGGGTCTCGCCTAGAAGCATCGTGATTTCTTTAAATCCGATGATTGACTGTGTCTCTGATTTCGGTTAGCTAAATTCTCTGTTTAGCGCATTCTGGATCTCCACTATTCCTACATTTCGCTGATCATTGGAATGCTTGATATACCATGTCAATGCGCGATCTTGTAGTACGCTTACCAATGTAGCCTTCTTAATGTTGTCGTTCGTGACCCCTTGCGCTTCCCATAATGCTCTTACCATGAACCAGAATTGGTCTGGATGCTCATTCCCTACTCCTTTGAATATGGGTAGCTTGATTGTGCTTGCCATGCTGAACTATGGGTTTGGTGGAGGTGGGGTGGGTGAAGATGGAGGTGAAGTAGGTGAAGCGGGTGATGGCGTAAGTGGAGGTGATAACTGTGGAATGCGCTACCTTATCAAACTAACCACATTTCTCAGAGAAACTCAAGCGTGTTCTTCCTCGCTCTCTCATGAAGGTGAAATTAGGGGACTGTTTCCTAATCCCTCGATACCTTTGTAGATCTTTTTGCTCCGCATCATTCCAAACATTAATGTATTCGCATCACCCATTTTTCACATAACAACATCTTAATCCAGTTATTCATGGATTAAATGTACCTACCTCACGGTCCCTTGAGAAAACGTCATTCTGCTTCGCTATAACTCACATTCAAATCTACCGTAAACTCAGTGATGAATCCCCCTATTATCTGGTTAAGCTAGTGGTCCATAGCTCGCACGATCTTATCTTCTAATGCCTCTAGTTTGCGCACTAACTCAGGAGTCCACACTATCGGTTGGTTGAGTTGTACCTTCCCTGGCTATTGGCTAACCTCATGATCCACTCATATAGTTCAGAAGAGAAGGACACAAAGAAGATCTCATGGATTTCCATAGATAGGTAACAATCCAGCCACCTCTTCGCAAATATCTACGGAGTTCTATTTTCTTATGTCACGAACTTTCTTCTTTGTTGGGTTCCAGTGCCAAGACATCATACATCCCTTAGGAAAATCCTAGTCCTGGCAATGGAACCATTTGTTGGCTTATTGGGGCCTAACCCAGGTTCAGAAGTGATTTAGCCAAACAAATCCCGAAACTACCGGCGCTTTCAGCAACAGTTTGCGGAGTGCGGACTGAGGTCTCACTCGAGGTAGTATGGGAGGGTGCTGGAACTAGTTTTCCACACCCTAGGGATGTCTTGATGAAGTCCGAACCAATCTTGCATGCTTGCGCTTCTCCTTGCAACCATCTACCCTTCGCAACTTGTGCAACTACTTCCACATAGCTCTGTATAGAGCATGAAGAGACATTGTCTAGATCCTTAATCCTAACCATGCATTTATTATAGATCTTAACTTAATTATGTGGGCCCAATATTCTCATTTATCATTCAACATTCATAACAAGTGCGCATTATCATAAACAATAAAGAGATGCATAAATATATCATAAGCATAGACACAAAATATTCCACAGTTAACTTAACTTTTATTAATCCTCTGTTCAGATACAATCCAAACTCTGCCCTAGGCACTCAGCTCCAGGGGCCCATGCACATAGCTGCGGACTCTACCAGGCCTCTGCACACACAATTGCAGAGCCTCTTCCTACTCCTACAACCCAAGACTCAGACTTACAGACTCAAAACTAATTCATTATTCAAAACCCATATCACTTCTCAAAGCTAAGACTAAGACTAAAACTGACTTTTCACTTAGAGTCTCGATCTATTTATACAATCCCATGGTCTGCGGACCATGGGTAGGCCGACCCATTCTATATTAGATTACATTATTTTAGGGTGGACAACCCTAGACTCTCACGCTCTGTGCCCGCATTTTGTGGGGTCTTTACATTACATTTGACCATAACTTCAGGCTCTAAGCCCCAAAATTTGCTATGGGGGGATCCGTTGCCCAACACTACCTACTCACAGAACTCATAGTAACCAAGATATCTAAAACAAGTGACAACCAACTGAGAGGCCTGCAACTCTCTATGTTTTGATGGCTCTTCTCTGATAATTCTACCTCCCTTGTGTGGTTTTCTCTGATGCCTAGCTCTATCTACTGATGTGTCACTTCCTGTGTTTTCCTCCTCCTCATAGTCTCGGTCTTCTTTGTCCATGTTTGCAAGGCTTGAGGTTGTATGAAGGGAATGAGTGAGAGTGATTTAGGAATGAGGTGATGGGAGATGACCTTATGGGCTAGAAAATGAATGAGGGAGTAGGAATCATAAAAATGAGAGGGAGGGCTTCGTTTGTTTGAGATATTGCATTTTTTGGAAGAGGGACAAAGGGATGTGGATGTTATGGAATAGGGATAAAGGGATAAAGGGATATAGGGATAGGGAAAGAGTTTAGAGTTTTAGTGATAGGTGATATAAGGAATAATTGGGGTTTAGGGTTTAGGCATACTAAGAGAGAAATTTAGGGTTTCACACTTGCTATGGGGAATGATGTTTAAAAGTTTGAAATGCAAACCAAAACTGTAGTATGGGAGATCAATTTACCTGCATTGAAGGGAAGAGAGCACAATCTTGAAGTTTATTGAAGTTTTGAGGCCTTTCTGGCCCTTCTACTCAACACGCAACGCCACCTCTAGAAGCGCAGCGCAGTGTAAAAGTACACTGTGAAAATCGCCAGACACGCAGCACCGGGCCCAGACGCGCAGCGCCACTCTTGCCTGCCTAAAACGTGCAGCGCCAGTCTGCCTACACACAATGCCACTCCACCACTACTCCAAACGTGTAGCGCCACCCTCCAGAAGCACAGTGCCACTCCTCTTTCACCCAAAACTCACTCAACCTTTCCTCTTCTCCTCACTTTTTGACTTCTTGCTTGCCAAATGAGAATGATGAACTTGAGAATGAAATGTGAGGCCTTATATAGGAGTAAATTTTGATTTGTCACTTGAAAAACCCACTTTCTAATGTTTCTTGACCTTCTCCAAAACTCTGTTTTGAATGCCTTTTCTTTGTTTCCTTTTAGGTGGATAATGCTAAACTTGAACTGATTTATGTAGTGTTTCTTTTTATTATAGCAAGGAGAGATGCTTTGGTGCAGCCGAGATCATTTATTACATAAAGTGACTTAAAATTACATAAGAAATACAAATTAACTCAAAATACTCTGTTTTCACCTCAAAAACATGTTTTTGAGGTGAAAATTACATTAGGTTACAAGATAATGATATAGTAACTATGACCTACAAGCCATCATGTTTGACTTATTTATCATCCTCATACCCTTGTTTCCCTTTATTTACACTTTTAAATCAGGCTCTTGACCTTGGAAATGAAACCCTAAGACCTAATGAAACATGCCCTATGACCTGATGAAAGCACTATTGCAAATTAACCATGAAACCATAACTGAAGACAACCTGAAGAAGGGTCATCAAGTATACTCTATGAGGTAGAAATTTAGATTTTATGAAGAGAAGACAACCATCAGTGTTTCATTTTGACATGACCTAATGAAATGATGTAAAAATTTCATTATGGGACCCCTAAAATGAAAATGCAAAGAGAAAATTTAATCCCTGATGGAAGTATGCTGATACTGACACTAACATTGGCCTTATTGGGGATGGTAGCTCCTTGGAGGTGTCAAGAACACTGTAGACCAAGTGCTTCATCCATTGGGCAATACGGTCAAACAAACAAAAAAGTGAAAAATGACTCAATACACACTGAAAACGGACTCATGACCGACTCTAAACTTGACTATAAACCAAATCAACCAAACTTGACACTAATCATTCAAAATTTATAGCCTTCACTTCGAGCCCCAAGCTTAGATGACAGTGTACTTGAAACCTTGCAAGGAAAAGCAAACTAGTATATATAATGAAGGTGAAGCAACTTCAAGGAACAACCTCAAAAGTAGTAGTGCTTTAGGAGCCTACCATTCACTAGCCCTCCTGAACATTCCTGACCATCCATTTCCTTTAACAAAAATGCATTCTATCCTCGATAGGCTGAGATTTTATATGGTCCTTTCCATAAATTGTCAAACTTACCATGCTTTCCCTTTTCCTCATTCCATGCATCCCACCACAGTGCTACATATTCCAACTGAAACTTTTCTGCTTTGGTTTTGCAGTCATAAATTTTGTTTACCTTCTCTTACAAACAGAAAGTGTTTTGTGAAACCTCTTCCCTTGCTTGCTGAAGGTGAATCATTTGATTAATTCTGCGCTGAATATCATCCTCTTCGCTGCCAGCTTCCTATAATAATCTCATGACCGGGACTACAAGTGATGTAGGAAATACTGTATCAGTACCATAAACCAACTCAAAAGGTGACATACCTATTTATTTCTTGCTACTCACTCTGTTGGCCCACAAGGTATTAACAAGCTTTCGATGCCAATTGTTCTTATTTACCTCCAACATTTTCTTGATAATGTTCACCATGGATTTATTTGACGACTCAGCCAATCCATTGCCCTGTGGGTAGTATGACATGGAATGACCCAATGTAATATTGTACTTGTTGCAAAACTCGACCATCTTCTTAGACTTAAATGTTGCTACATTATCTGTTATAATCTTGTGAGGGAAACCAAAATGAGACAAGGTATTAGATTCTAAAAATTGGATAATTACCGTGTCCATGGCTTGCCTTGTCAGAATGGCCTCAATCCACTTGGTGAAGTAATCAGTAGCTGTCAAAATCCATCTGTGTTTTGCTGATGATGTGGGATGGATTTCCCTTATGAAATCAAGTCCTCACTACTGAAAAGGTGCATTTACTTCAACTGCATTCAAAGGAAGAGGAAGAAACTTCCTTTTTCCTTGAAAAAATTGGCATTCATGAAAGCCCATCATTGTCTTATATAAATCTAAAAACAAAGTTGGCCAATAATATCCTGCTCTCAACACTTTGTTAGCTATTTTTTTCCAAAACAAATGACCGCCACAATCACCTCTATGAAAATCATTCATTACCTGCTGAGATTCATCTTCAACCAAACAATTAAGAAGAATACCTCCCGGATATTTCCAATAGAGGGTAGTATTTAAAATGCAGAATTTTGCAGAATTTAGTTTTAGTGATCTACCTTTAATTCTTGACATTCCAAGAGGCGGCGAAAGAGGTTGAAGAACATAAACTATATCAGAGTACCAAGGTGATTTGAGAAACATTTCTGATACTTGAATGAGTGAGCCACCATCTTTGTCCTCTAACATTGCTACAATGAGATTTATGTCTAGAGCATGCAGATTTGATTCATCCATCAGTTTTCCCAAGCCTTGTCCTTTGATCAGTTTGGTAGGTTTAATCTCAAGATCACACTCCAACATTGTTGCTATCCACTTACCTCTTCTCCTCTCCGAATCAGTTTGCATGAGAAAATCCGTGACTGTTGCATTAGGAACATATGATATAGTATATGAATGCATAATGTATACACTGAAATCCTTCAATGCCTTTATAAGAGCCAACTCTTGTTTTTCAATGATATTGTACCACAAGGCAACATCTCGAATAGTCCTATTGAAAAAGGCAATGGATTGCTCCACCTGATCCCTCTTTTGCATCAATACTATAGCCATGGTGTGCTCAGATGTGACTTGGGCTGTGGTCTATGCAAACTTTACCAAGTTAAACGATTTCAGGGCATCCTTGGTCCATTTCAGAGTGCTGTCCTTCTTCAACATATTAGTTATTTCACGTAAATGCTCAGCCAAATTTGGTATAAATCAGCGTAAGAAATTCATCTCACCATTGAAAGCCTAAATCTCCTTTTTGTTGTGAGGAAAGTCTATATGTTGGATTGCCTCCACCCTTGAAGGATCAATGTGAATACCTTCTTTAGAAATTATATGACCAAGGAGCTTACCCTCGTCCATGCCAAAAAGACTCTTTTTCGGGTTTAGAGAAATCCTGAACTTCCTACATTTCTGAAAGACAATCCTTAAGTGGCGCAAATGCTCATCATCAGAGCTAGAAAATACCATCAGATCATCTAAATAAACTACCAAGAAAACATCCTTCTCATTAGAAAAAGCTATGTCCATTGCCTACTAAAAAGTGGCTCCAGCATTCTTCAATCCAAATGGCATTTTGGCATACTGAAAATTTCCCCAAGGTCTTGTGAAGGTAGTTTTGTCTTGGTCTTTTGATCTAATTATAGCCTGAGTAGCCATCTAGTAGTGACATCTGTGATGTTCAAACTACTCTTTGCAGAATATGGTCCATCTTAGGAAGAGGGTAATTATCCTTTAAAGATACTTTGTTGAGGTTCCATAAATCTATGCACAACCTTATCTCTCTAGTCTTCTTTCGTACCGGGACCAAATTTGAAATCCAATTAGAAAATCTAATTGGAACAATGATGCTAGATTTAAACAATCTATTTACCTCTTTCTTGATGAATGGTAGTAGCTTTGGATTGATTCTTCTCAACTTCTGTCTAAAAGGTTTTTGATTCGGCTTGATAGGAATAGTACGCTGAATTAAAATCCTTGTCACACACTTTCAAATCTAAATAATCCCAAGAAAAAACATCAAAAAATTCAGAAAGTAATCTAACATACTTAGCCTTTACTTTGGGAGACATTGCTTTTGATAAATTACAAGCTTGGGCTTGTCAAATTTTCCAAGATTTACATCTTCAACTTCTTTGTCTGTAGGAACCAAGGACGGTTTTCTTGCCACATTATCCTCATCAAAAAGCTCCTGTAAAGGTATGAGACCACTAGGAATAATATTATCCTTCCGCTATAAAACCTACATCTGATTTACCTCAATCTCTTATTCATCGGAATCACAAACATCATCAATGGAAGCATTCTTAAACTTTCCTTAATTCTGCAAAAAGGAATTAATTTCATTGTCATCCCAAAAAACTTGCCAATACCTCAAATTATTAGGAATAGTAGGCCTATGTTTGACATGATTTTCAAATTTGTTGCTAGAATTCATTGGAATCTTCAAATTGCTGGCCATAGTGGCTAGTGAATCTACAATGATGTTTTGAGTCTGGGGTACTGCTGTCAAGGTATATTCAGGAAACATCCTCAAAATATCCAGAACTACATTTATGTAGGCATTCATCTGCGGATGTTTTGCTTGATATTCTCCTTTTACTTGTTTATTCACCATCTCTTAATCACCATAAGCAGAAATCCTTTACCCATCCAGTTTCTTCAAAACTTTAAGACATGTAATCAAAGCCTCATACTCTGCTTCATTATTAGAGAAATCAAAAGCTAACTTGTAGGAACATACTCTAACATTACTTTGGACTTTGGCAAGTTGGAAAGCAGGGCTTCGAATCCAAATTCCAATACCAGCACTGTCCTTACCCCAGTGCCATCGAAGTCCATGCTCCAAAGGCCGGCTTCATCTTCTAGATGCTGGAATTCTGTTTCTTTCTCAACCTTACCTTTGCTGATTACTTAATTTTTCTGCTCTTCACTAACCTTTTGCTGTTGTGTAGGCTGCTCAAAAGAACTTGCTATTTTTTCTTTTTCTTGATTAAGAAATGCTCTAAAATTCTCATAAATTTTAGGTACATCATCTACTTCTACAACCTGAATATCTAAATCATTCAATCCACTATCCGAGTACAAAACAAAGGACTCTAAATCAGTATGTACCACATTTATCAGATGATTCACAAGCTTCTCTTTACTAGTGATCATATACTTCATTTCCTTTTCCCAGTACAACTTCCTCAATTGACCGAAAACAGGGATGGTAGCATAAGGGAAGTCAAGTTGTAAAGTTCCTTTGAGTTTAGCACCCCACGATCTAGATAAGAGCATACCAAATCGAGGTGGTATATCAACAACTACCACATCCATCAAGACATTTTTGGCTGTGATTTGATCTAAAGAAACCACCAAATCTTTGATGAGACCAATGCAATGGAATCTACCGGAGTCAAAGGAGTCAAAATCATGATATTTCTGGGTGATATCCAGGCCCAACATTTCCATAATGACTTTAGGCATCAAATTGTGGGAAGCTCCAGAATCTAACATAGCATTATGGAGAATATACTCATGTAGTCTAATACTTAGATAAAAGGGAGGAACTTCACTATCTTCAGGCTAACCTTCTATGGCTGGACCAAAAATGAGTTTAGGATGATCATCCTAGACATTCACCATGTCTGACAAAGGATCTATTTGCAATATTCTAGATACATGGTGTTTATAATTGCTATTCTTAATAAGCTTAGTCAAAGGAATGGACACTTTTAATTTAGAAATTTCACTTTCTAAATTAAAGGATGAAATTTTTTCTACCTCTTTGACACCAATGTCCTTCTCATCTGCTTGCTCTTTCACTGCACTATCTTTTTGCTGATTGTTCTTCTCGTTTTCAGTGATACTTGTTGATGGTACCTTGCTGGGATTCAGATCGGCAAGTTCTTTCCATTTCTTCTGAGTGTTTGAGGAATCATTCTTGTATTGCACATCCTTTCTTTTCTAAATGGGATTGAACATCTCTGCTCCTTAAAGATTACTACCTCTGTTGTGCAGTCAAAGCATTCATATAACCCCATTGATAATCATCAGATTCAACCTCCAAGACCACACCATTTGCTAAGATGTAATCCTCATCCCTTTCAAAGTATGGAACTTCTGCATATTCTTCATCTTCGATTAGAAATATAGGCATACCGTCAGCAGTTAAAAAGTGATTTGTTTCAATTACTAGATCTTCCTCATCTTTTTCTTCCATTCCTTGAACATAATTCTGCTGTAAGGGAGTTTTGATCTTCTGTTGTTGCGCTAGTTTCTCTAGTGCCTTTTGTTCTCTCTGCTTGATTCGGAATTGGGGTTGCTGTTGTCCTCTAAAATTTGGATTCCAGATTAGTGGTTCAGGTCTATCTATGATGGTTAACTAGTCAACCATCCTTTCCACGGTTCGAATCAATGTATCCATCTTTACATCTGAAGTAAATGCTTCTTATTTTATGGTCACTCTTTTCTCAAATCTCATTCTTGCTCTTTTGGCCAGCAAGTTTGCTTCTACACTCACAACATTCTTTTGCATGTCTTTTAGTGTGGTAGGATCTCGTTCCTGCAACTGATATGCCATATCAGCATCGAAACTATCTGGAAACTTGAGAAAAGCCAATCCCTCCGGTGGTTTAATGTTGGCAGGAATAGCATTGTATACTGCATTAAACCTCACACAATAGTATTGCATACTCTTGCCGAAATTTCTTTTGATGTTTTCATACTCAGAAAAAATTTGAAGCAAATTCTTCTTCACCTCCCACTGATCTAGGAACTGCCTATGGAGGATTGGTAAAGTGGTGATAGAAGCTGCTAGTAAAGCTCTAAACCGTTTTCGAACTTCACCTCCAAAGCTTTGTATAAATAATCTCATTGTCACATTTTCAATCTCTACTTCATGGAGGTCAAATAAATCATTCATTTTATCAACATGTTGCTGAGTTATAATGGTTTGAGTGGCATCAAAGAAAGTTATTTTGGTTTGATAATCAGCGGGCATGGCACCAAGATTATGAGGTAAAAAAAGGGGTGCATACCAAGTAGAAATAACTCAAGGTGGAGGGGGTGGATTTAAGACAAGGATTGGGCTACTAGGAGTTGATGTAGTAGTTGATGGAGAACTGGGAGTAATAGGTAATTGATGGGGAATGATCAGTTCATAGGGAAGTGAAGGTATAAATGGAGGTAGGGAATGAACTTTAGAGGTTGAAGGGAATAATGATGAACTAAGGGTAGTCAATACCAGTGCAGAAAGCTTAGGGGTCTTAGCAGTAGTAAGGGATGATTGAGGGGAATTTAGCATATACTCATCAATTGACTGGTTCACCTTTTGGACTTCGAGATCTCCAATAAACTTTAGATCTAGAACTATGTTGTCAAGTGTACTTTTAGACCTGGTTCTAAATAGGGAAAGGTCAAACGACAAATCAAAGGGAAGATCTTCTAAAAACAACTACTCATCAAGGCAGGAATCTACTTTTATTGAAGGTGTTGGACTAACTGAACTTTCTTGTCTTTTGATTCTTCTCAAGATTAGGTCCTAGGATTATCCACTAATGGGGTAGGGTTTGGATTTAGATTGGCCCTAGTGTACTTTCCTGAAGTCAGTGTGCTCAAATTTTGAAGTTTTATATATTTCTTTACAAATTTCCAATTTATCCTAATAAATTCTAAAATTCATCATCCATAAGCTTAAGAATTAAAATGAAAGATACTACTAAGGTTATTATTCTTTCAATCCCTAGTATGGTCGCCACTATGTTATCACCTGGATTGAACCTCAGGCTGAAGGAAAGCAATGCCAGGGTAACCACAAACCATGCTTAGCCAAGTAGCTAGCCCTACTAGGCTGGGAGAGGGTTCTCTCCGTAAGGATCTTAGCCAATATGACTTGATCAGGTAAAGGATATTAGGCTAGGTATCGTAGCACAAAGTTTTGATTGGATTTTGAAGGGGTTTTGTTGGATCAGGAGGAGCTGGATAGTTTAGGTCTAGGGAATTAGGTCAAAATTGTAGGGTGTTCAATGGGGCAAGGTTGGCATGAGGTTTAACACTCTAGGGTTTGATTTGTGAGGTGTTTAAGACTAGTGAGAAGCTAAGAAGAGCATGTGAAAACCATGGATCCTTCCTAGACTACAGAAAACATGAAATGGTGAATGCTTTCCCAAAGCAGAGCACTGATGTAATGAATTCTACCTATCAACTTGAAAGCATTCACTTAGAATCAATGAAATGGTTAATGAAGTATAAAAAACACATTAACATCTGATCACAAAAGAAGAAACTGTACTAAAACTCCATACCACATGGATCCCATAAAAATAGTTGCAATTCTTATGAATCTCCTGCTAAACTGCTACAAAAATGATGTACAATCAAGGTCTGAGCATCCAATTGAGTCCAACCCTTTACAATGAGATAGAAGAAGAAGATATAGGCATTGTTTCAACCTCCTCCCATCCTCAAGGGTCGAATCCCTAAGATGAGGAGCTAATATAACCAACACTAGACAAGAAAACAAGAATATAGGCATCTTAACAACTTGCCTCTAAAAGTGAAAAATTGATTCATTTGAGCTCAAATTGACTTTTAATGCAATGAATCTACACTCTACTACTAATTATCCATCATATTTACATGCCAAGTCATAATTTAGATCAGTAAAACAACCTCCATGAGAGAGAATCCATGAACATAGTAAAATAAAATGGAAAAATAGGCATCCTGTGCAAACTCTGCCCCACGTGCAGCGCCAGTGGACCAACGCGCAATTCCACTTTCCATTCCCTTTTGAAGGCCTTCCCTGCATCCAAATTGAGCTCATGATAATGCATTGGAAAGGTATTCAAGTCTACTTTCCAAAACACCTAGAATTGCAGAATTTGAAGCTCATGTGACCCCTCAAAACGTGATTCTTCCAAGACTACTTTTGTGTGTCCAAAAAGTGGTGGAAAGGTCATTTTTAGTGTGTTTTTTTACCTTTTGGTGTACCAGTTCTGCCCCAAAAACTTATAAAATCCATAGGATGCATGCACGCATCACTCTAAATCCAAAAATGCAAACAATTTGTGTATTTGGTGCCCCTAGGAAAAGCGCAACATTGGTTGTGCTACGCATTTAGGCAGTTTTTTTGTATGTAAAATTTCAAAATTTGCAAATGAAAAAAATTCTTCCAAACTTGCCCAAAATTGGTGAGAAGCACCATCATCAAGTATCTTGATGAGCCAAGGAAGCTTCAGCAAGCAACCTAAGCCTATCCTCCTCCTTTTTTCCTTTTAGAGCCCGCCTTAGCCTAGCTTTCATCTTTTTGACCCTCATGTTGCAAATTTTGTTTCGGGTCCTGTAGTGGTAGGCCATGTGACTGATCATCTGATTATCTCTATTAGTCTTCTACAATAGCTTTTCCAGGTGCAAATTGGCTCTCTCAAGCCAAGTCTCTCTATCATCTTCAATTTCCTTCCCAATAGGAGTCAAAGTGACCTGTGCCTCTTTGTCACTTTGTCATTTTACCTTGAGCAGTTCTAGCTCCATGAGGACTTGCTTGTCACTCAACTACTTGTTCTCTTGTTCCAAATATGTGATGACATACTTGGCCCTCTCCAAATTGTCCATCAAAGCTTCGACTTGAGCCTCCTTTTCTTGTATGATGATGTCATTTATTGTTTCTTCATCCTAAGCCTCTAAGTCAATTATTTCCACACTATGATGAGTATAATGCTGCTCCAGCTCATCATGCTCTGTCAAGTCAAAGCCTCTTTCCTCCTCCTCATCAAAAATCTCCTCCTCCATCCTTTCCTTCCCTTTGTGCAGCTGCTCCACCTGTACTCGTTGTTTTGATGAAGAAGGCAAAGCCCCTTCCACATCCTGTGGAGCTAGCATTTTCCTATGTGTTGATGAAGAAGGCAAGGTCCCTTCCACATCCCATGGAGAAAACACTTTCCTATCAGCTGCAAATAATCTCTGTGTGCCCCTATGATATGTCATGTAAGTCCCAGTACCTTAGTAGCTCTAGTATCTTTGGCCTCCTCATCTGTTTTCACCTGAGGACTACTAGAAGATCCCCCTACTTCTTGAGACACTAGTGGAGGAATTTGAGGACCCCTGAAGATGTCATGAGCAATAAATGTCTCCCAAGAGATGTTGATGAGAATGAGATGATGAAGCACAATCATCTTGATCAAGGAATAATGATAGAGACTGCTCATCTACTGGGGGCATGGCTTCTTCTGCACAAAATGGGCCATCTTCTCAATATTCTTGAACAAGAAATAAGAGAGGTTTAACATCTTCACCCTGGTAAAATGCATGAGGAGCTTGATGTGATAGGTGTACAACCTGAAAAATCTTCTCTCACAAGTGAAATATTTCATGATGATTTTCATTATGGGGACATACTTGTCTTTAAGAAATCTGAAAGGAAAAAGTCTCTTCACTTCATTTTTGTACCATGGTTTGATATAAGGCTCATAATAGTGTTCATCTAGGTCTTGGACCTTGTACCACTTCTCCCCTACATTCAGAATCCTGGTGGCATCTGCAATGATGGAGGGTGAGATTGTGAATGTTACCCCAACAAGAGTCACCTTGTTGTCCTGGAGATGGGCTACAAAACATCTGGTGAGCTCAGGGTGATGTTGAACTCTTTCTACCTACTCACAGAATTCATAGCAGCCAAGATATCTAAAAAAAGTGACAACCAACTGAGAGGCCTGCAATTCTCTAAGGTTTGATGGCTCTTCTATGATAATTGTGCCTCCCTTGTGTGTTTTTCTATGATTCCTAGCTCTATCTGCTGAGGTGTCACTGCCTGTATTTTCCTCCTCCTCATAGTCTCAGTCTTCTCTATCCATGGTTGCAAGGCTTGAGGTTGTGTGAAGGGAATGAGTGAGAGTGATTTAGGAATGAGGGCATGGGAGATGACCTTATGGGCTAGAAAATGAATGAGGGAGTTGGAATCATAAAAATGAGAGGGAGGGCTTGGTTTGTTTTAGATATTGCTTTTTGGGAAGAGGGATAAAGGGATGTGGATGTTATGGAATAGGGATAAAGGGATAAAGGGATAAAGGGATAGGGAAAGAGTTTAGAGTTGTAGTGATAGGTGATATAAGGAATAATTGGGGTTTAGGGTTTAGGGTTTAGGCATAACCAAGGGAGAAATTTAGGGTTTCACACTTACTATGGGGGATGATGTTTAAAAGTTTGAAATGGAAACCAAAAATGTAGTATGGGAGATCAACTTACTTGCATTGAAGGGAAGAGAGGGAAATCTTGAAGTTTCTTGAAATTTTGAGGCCTTTCTAGCCCTTCTGCTCCACGCGCAGCACCACCACACAAACGCATGGCGCCACCCCTAGAAGTGCAGCACAGTGTAAAATTACACTGTGAAAATCACCAGACGCGTAGCGCCAAGCCCTCAATGCATAACGCCACTCCACCATTGCTCCAAACGTGTAGTGCCACTCCTCCTTCACCCAAAATTCACTCAACCTTTCCTATTCTCCTCACTTTTTGACTTCTTTCTTGCCAAATGAGAATGATGAACTTGAAAACAAAATGTGAAGCCTTATATAGGAGTAAATTTTGTTTTTTCACTTGAAAAACCCACTTTCTAATGTTTCTTGACCTTCTCCAAAACTCTGTTTTTAATGCCTTTTCTTCTTTGTTTCTTTTCAGGTGGATAATGCTCAACTTGAACTGATTTTTGTAGTGTTTCTTTGTCTTGTAGCAAGGAGAGATGCTTTCATGCAGACAGGATCATTTATTACATAAAGTGACTTAAAGTTACATAAGAAATACAAATTAACTCAAAATACTCTGTTTTCACCTCAAAAGCATGTTTTTGAGGTGAAAATTACATTAGGTTACAAGATAATGATATAGTAACTATGACCTACAAGCCATCATGTTTGACTTATTTATCATCCTCATACCCTTGCTGCCCTTTATTTACACTTTTAAATCAGGCTCTTGACCTTGGAAACGAAACCCTAAGACCTAATGAAACATGCCCTATGACCTAATGAAAGCATGATTGCAGATTAACCATGAAACCATAACTGAAGACAACCTGAAGAAGGGTCATCACGTATACTCTATGAGGGAGAAATTTAGATTTTCTGAAGAGAAGACAACCATCAGCGAATTAGCTTGACATGTCCTAATGAAATGATGTAAAAATTTCAGTATGGGACCCCTAAAATGAAAATGCAAAGAGCAAATTTGATCCCTGATGGAAGTATGTAGATACTGACACTAACAGTGCCTAAATTTGTTTATAGCATAAACAACAGCTAGAAACTCCTTTTTTGTTACTGTATAATTCAACTCAACAAGGATAAGGTTTTTGCTGATGTAATATATAGCATAAGGTTTCTTGTCTTCTTCTTGGTCAAGAACAGCTCCAATGGCTGTATCTGATGCATCTGATGAAATCTGGAAAGGTATATCCCAATTCGGGCCTCGTAATACTGGTGCTATCGATACTAACTGTCTTAGATCTGTGAAAGCAATGTCACATTTATCAGTCCATATAAAATCAACATTTTCTGTTAAAGGCATATAAAGGTGCAACAATTTGCGAAAATTTCTTTATAAATCTACGATAATTTCCAGCAAATCCCACAAAACTACATACCTTTGTTTGCATGCAGTGAGTAGCTAATAATAGGATTACTTGTATCTTTGTTGGATCTACTTGAATTCTAGCTGCTGAAATGTAATGACCCAAAATCAAGCCCTCTGTCATCATCATATGACACTTCTCATGACTTAACCGTAGCTTAGTAGCAATACACCATTCTAGGACTTTCTCCAATGTTTGTAATTCCTGATCAAGGTCATCCCCATAGGGTATGAAATCATCCATGTACACTTCCAATCCTTCATTTATCAAGTCTGCAAAAATACTGAGTATGGCTCTTTGGAATGTAGCAGGTGTGTTGCATAATCCGAAAGGCAATACCCTGTAAGCGAATGTTCCCCAGGGGCAGGTGAAAGTAGTTTTATCCTAGTCTTCAGGGGCAATTTGAATTTGGTTGTAGCCATTGAAGCCATCCAGGAAAGAGAAGAATTTCTTTCCTACCAGTGTATCAAGGACCTGATCGATAAATGGAAGGGTAAAATGGTATTTTTGCATCGCTTTGTTGAGTTCTTTGTAGTCAATGCATATCCGCCATTTTCCATTCTTTTTGGGGATAAAAACTTACGGATAAACCCATTTACTCTCAGATATAGGATAAATAAAATTCATATCTAACAGTTTTTGAAGCTCTTCTTTCACAATACCCTTTAGATGAGGATTTAATCTATGCTGCGGCTATCAAATGGGTCTTGCATCTTTTTTCAGTGTATATGTGGTGCATGCATAACTGAGGGTCAATCCCTTTCATGTCTGGGTAGTCCCATGCAAAAGCCCCTTTATATTTCCTAAGGACTTGGATAAGTTTTTGTTGCTAGTCATTACTCAGACTACTATTAATGTTCAGGATTTTCCCTTGCTCAATTTCAACAGGCTTGCTATTATAGATGGTGGTTGTTGGTATCGGTTGGTCATTGATGTCTCTCAAGGAATATTCTTCAATCTCATTGTCAAGGACTGCTTCAATCATGTGACATCTAAAATTAGACACTACAGCAAGGTGATTGATAAAGGTGTTAATGACATCATCTTCTGTTTGATTTTTGAATTCAAGCGCATCTGCCATAGTCAACGGTGAACGAATATTTTCTTTTAAATATGTTGTTGGTTGTTTCCGAGTTTTTACAATGGTCAAGCTTGACTGAGCAGGAGGGTATAAAGCTAGATTCTTAATAGCATTTCCTTTGGTTATGGTCATACTACCTGTTCAACAGCCTATATAAGCATCAGTTGTTTCTAGCCAAGGCCTTCCCAGTATTAAGGGATGTCCATCTAGCTAATTTGGGTTGATAATAAAAAAATCTGCTATATATTCCCAAGAGTTTAGAGAAACAATCACATCTTGTAATGTTCCTTCTAGATTAATAACTGAATGGTCAGCAAGTTCCAGCAAGGTAGTGGTTGGTTCTAAGGTTGTGATGCCAAGTACTTTGCAAGTTTATGTTGTAAGAATGTTAATGGTTGCTCCTAAGTCAACTAAAGAATTGGGAAAATAGTGGCCATTTATTTGGACTATGACGATGGGATTTCCCGGGTCTTCGTATTTTACAGTTCTCTCTTTGCCTAGTAATAAATCAGACAAAGTTCTGAAAACATGGACAATTGGTGTTATTTTTTTTTTCCTCACAGAATTCTTTGCACACAACTCTTTAATGGTTTTAGCATATATCGGAATATCTTGAATGGTCTAGAGGAGGGGTATTTGTATACAAAGATTCTTGAGTTCACCCAGAAGATCAAAGTTAGGATATTCAATTGGTCAAGGTATTATAAATCTTTCTAGGAATGAGGGAGAAGTAATTATGATTTGTTCGGGATATTTTTGCATGACTGTATCTTCTCCCTATTTTGTTTGCTGGTTATCTACAGTCAAAGGCTTATTCAGAAGCACTTTTTTAACTTCAGGTTGTAGATTTTTGTCCTCATCTGGAGCAATTACGCGTCAAGATCTTAACTTAAGTTCATTACATTCTCTCGACTTAACTTCAGGATCTAGACTCTTAATAATTTGTAGTGACTGGATCGGTCTATTGTTAGGATTCGGATTTGGTTGAGCTGGGAGTTGTGGCCGTATATTAGGTTGAGGATTTTACTGCAATGGGTAAGGTGTTGGTAAGGTTGGTTGAGGTAGAGGAACCATTCCTATGGGTTGGTTTGCGGATCGTTGCAAATTTGGTTTCCAGTTTTGATTTTGTGAGGTAGAAGGAGACCATTGAGAGGAATAAGGGGTGTTTTTCCATAATGGTGGAGGGTAAGAGGAATTTGGCCAATTATTGTTTCAATTTGATTGGTTGGGCCATGGTGGCATAGAAAATTCTTGAGGTGGCCAAGTAGAGAAAGGTGGCTGGTTCTACCATCCTGCCCCTAAATATTGCTGAGAATTAAATTGAGAAGAAGGAAAGAATGAAGATGGTTTTGTAGGCATACCTGTCGGACATGCTTGCCATTGACGACAATGGTTCAGCAAATATACTGGTTCCACTTCCTCTTTTGCTTCCTTGAAAACTTCTTTTAATTTAGGAAGTGATGGAGAACTTTCCGTAGCATGATCCTTAGTGTAAATGGCGCATGTTTGTATCATATCTAATAGACATTCTCTATGATTGTGTTTTTTCTGCAATGTGGATAGAAAATAGCTAGATTATGTTCTTCCTTGGCCTACTTTTGTTTGGCTTGCATGATATGCAATTGTGTCGTCAAGGTACCCAAGGTATCAGTCCTAAAATCTTCCATCAGTGTAATTCTTCCTCTTGAATCTCTATTGTCTCTGGTGATCGCATAATGTCCGGTTGGTTTCAGCCTTGTACTACCTCTAGAGCACCTGATTCACAATTGTATAATATCATCATAATCCTCTTGATAAATATCACCCTTCCCCATTAAATTTAGTGTTTCTACCCATTGGTCTTTCATACCTTTGGTCATCGTAGTTTTAAGAACTTTAGGAGGAAAAGTTGCATAAGGAGATCTTCGCAGATTATATTGAAAATGTTCTACATATTCTTCAAGAGTCTCGTTAGTCTTAGCTACCATTTGAAAGATTTCATCCTTCAGTTCTCTAGTTCGGCAATAATCTTGGTAATTTTTTAGAAAGGTTGTTTTCATTTCGTCCCATTCAGTAATGGTACCTCCACCAAGCCCATAAACCAACACAAAGTTTCTCCCTTCAAAGTAGAGGGGAACAATTTCAACTTTTGGGGGTCGGTAGTGTAATCATATCCGCTACATAAAACATCAAATTCAAAAAAGAATGCATCAGGATCTGAAGTTAGCCCATGAAAGTTAGGAATATTCTGTAATGGAATAGCTTTCATGGGAGCATTGACAACTGTATCAACAATAGGGTATTATAATGTAGAGGTCTGAGGCTATTGTTGATTATGAGCCATTTGGTCAAAAATGTGCCAATATCATTCAGGGATTTCTAGAGCTCGAGATTTGTTCCTGGGGGGTTTAGAAGAGACTTTTAGAATGATTTTAACAACACTACTTTGGTCTAGAATACTGGGTGTTCTCTGTTCAAACACTACTCGAGGAGATTTGGGTTCTAATGATTTAATCTTTTCAGCACTACCTGTTTCTCCTTCTCCTTCATAGAGATTGCAAGAATTCCCTTCTTGTAAAGGGCTAGGCTGTAAATTTTCATTGTTCTGAAAACTCTGTTCAAACCCTTCAATCTTACTGTGAATCTCAGCGTCACCTACAGATGGTGATCTTGTGGCCTAAAGGGTTAAAGTAGGATTTCTTGTAGAAATGGTTCGGGGTCCTACTGATGACCGAGACTTAGCTTTTCTTATGATTTTGTCAATGAAGGTTGATCATCCAAGGGTCACCGATCCCTTATATTTTTTAGATCTGGGCATAGGAATTATATCGTTTTCTACTCTTTTCTTCATAGTCATTCATACAAAAATACAAACATTTATTTCTACTTCAGTTCCTACACAATTTTGTTGAAAAGTGGGCAAAGGAGCAAGCAATTTAATTTCTAGTACACAAGTTCTTACCTTCCATTTTTAATACCCAATTATTTCACAACAAACAAACATCAAACATTTATTTCTACTTCAATTCCTATGCAATTTTTCTGAAAAGCAGGCAAAGGAGTAAGCACTTTACTTGCTAGTACACAGGTTCTTACCTTCCGTTTTTAATACCCAATTCTTTCACAGCAAGCAAACATCAAACATACATCACCTTTTGTGAAATAGAAACACTCTCCATAGAAATGGTGCCAAAATGTTGGCGCATATAAGATGTCCTTTTATAACTCCTAAATGCTTCACATTAATTATCGACCTGGGTAAGTCTTTTGTTTCAAGAGTGTGCATAGTATGTGCAGGTGATGGAAATTATTGTATCTACAGAAAGTAATGCTTTAAGATAAATTATTGATTTCAATACAAGAGTAAATGGATCAAACCATAAAATACCAAAATTGTAACTTCAAAAAAATTAAACTATTCAAGCATCAAAACTCAATCTTAATCAAAAAGATCTAATTGCAATTACAGGCCATAAGCACATCAATCGAGTGCATTGTAGCGGTAACAGAGCTCTTTCAACTGGATAGAAACTTCTGCATAATAGTAATACACCTGATCTAACCAATAATACTTTGGCTCTCAATTAATAGGAAATAACTCTTATCTAATAATTGAACCAATCTACGACATAAATAAATGAAACCAATCAATAGTAATAAGAAATAATGTGCGGAATGCACAAACTCAACATTGATTATTTATATATCAAGTAGATCAATCATAAAACTATAAAACAAAGTAATTAGACTTAGTAAAAAGGTAAAAGTATAACACAGGGAAACACAGTGAAATCCACCAGTGACCAGGCCCAAGATGCCAATGATTACTGCCTAGTTACTCAGAATATCGCGAGCAAACAGAAACACAAATTATATATTACTCATCAACTCCAAATTTCATTACAATAACAACATGTTCTTCAGAATAACACTATGTCCCTTAAAATTACAACCGAAGTAAAAAGGAAAAAGTTTCTCTATTCTATTCATTTTTCCCCTCTTATAGTCAAAGAGGAAAATAGATAACCGTGATTCCTCAGGATCAGGAGATCCTGTGGAATTAGTGACCAAATGATATTATCATAACAATACTTCATCCTACACTAATCCTTTCAATTCACTTCTCAATTGACTGCATAAGACACACTCTTTTCTCCTTGTTTAGCCTTTGTTGTTCAATATATTGAACATCAATTGTCCCATTCACAAATCTCTACATTAAAAGCAACGAAAGTTAGTTTTGACAGCCAAATCATATCAAAAGAGGTTTCGTTCACTTTCTATTGAAATTCTATCAAAACCTTATTACATCATGGCACAAATGCATAAAAAGGAGGAAAAATATAATGTAATCAAGGGTAAATTTATACATGTTGCATGGCCCAACACCTACGTGGTTAGGTTTTTGCGCACGGTCCTATAAGCTCAGAGAATCACTAGTACATGCAGGTCCCAATCATCTCGCTTCACATTATGGACTATGTTCAGTGCTTTGCGTACTTTGTTAAAAGATTCAGCATGGATATTCTTCTGTGCACCTGGTCTTTCCATACTTCGTGGTCCTAACCAGAGGGGTTGTTCGCGCCATTGTCTTACCCGCCCCTTCTTATTCATCGTGCCTCCTACCATGAGGATGGTGTGCATTCATGCAAGTTTCGCACCATATGCCTGTGTCCACTTAGATAGGTGGGTGTGTGGGTCGGTTCGTTCGTCATACTTGTCTTTCAATCACATCCGAGGCTTCCCAAACTACACATGCATCATCCTTCTGCATTTGCGCCAGTCCTCAGAACTTATTTGGTGCGTACCCTACCATCTTGTAGGCATAGCTCGCAGTACCCATTTTAGAGCGTCAAAATGTTGCTGTTTTGGTACTTATCTTTCAAATTTTTTCAGGAAGTCATCCACCTCGCTTAACCTGTCATACATAGGTAGACCTCTTACCTCTGCTGCTATGCAATACAATGACCTTGTCATCATGTTACAGTTGAGTGTGGTAACCTCATGCAACTATTTCTTCCATCATTTTATCTCTTCATAAAAAATGGATGTGCAGGAGATTTTGCGCTTCCATGAGGTTCGGCCATCCACAGTTGGATTTACCCAGTCCTACTCCTGCATGCTTATCTTGTAGATGTATTCCAAGCCATTGTTCTTATCATAGTCGCGCATCGGCTCTGTGTAGTGTGATAACTCTGCAGGGTCTAAAGGTACCATTATGCGTAGAGACGTTTTCTAAAAGATCATCTTGCGCTTCTTTAGATTTATCACTCCATTCATGTTAGTGGCCCAATATATTCCCAATAGCATGGGGTAGGGATTATTGTCATCAACAATCTCTATTACTTCGAAATCTATGCACTTCAATATCTACTGTGATTTCCTATAATGTCCCCATAGGTAGGATCTTTTGGTGGTTCTGCATTCGCAGTTGGATAGGAGACCATTGCAATGCAGGCTTGCCCATGCACTCCCATGTCTGTTTTGGTAGGACGTTCGTGTCCGACCCTAGATCCAAAATCACTTGGTCCATCTCATATTCCCTAATCTGTGCGGTCAATCTCATTTCCCTTCTTGTTCACATTTTGTACTTCCCGAGCTTTCGGACTACGCGCAGTTCTCCTGGCGTGGTCCTAGTGCATCTAGTTATGAGTTCTTGTAGCCCCTTTACAACCTTGCTATCGTGCATTAGCTTCATGCATGTCTCCAAGAATGTAGTGAGCATTGATGGGTCAATTTCTGGCCCCAATCTGTCTTTACTTCCTGAAGTGGAGGCATCAACAAAGCTCCTCTTAGCTTCCATGAAGATCTCCTTAGCGCGCTCCAAATCAAATTCTGGTTCCTTCTTTGGAGCCTTGCGAACCAAGGTGCTTTATTCAAGTTTCTTGCCTTTGTCATCCCCTATCATAATACTACTCTGGAGCACGATATTTACATTAGGGTCTTCCTCACATGGCTCAGACCTCATCATTTGTAGGTTCTAAGTCGGGGGAGTTTGGAGTGCTCCTTTATTGCGCAACCTCACTATCAATGTGGGAAAATCCTCTGTCTCACGGTCAAACAATATACAATACAAGCATGATGGTCATGTTGTATTCTTACAATCACTGGCATAATGCCCTAGCCCTTGCATTTTATGCACCATACCTCATCATGCATCTCTAGGAGGGTTGTCCTGTCTTGTTTCAAACTCTACATCTCCAAGCACAAGTTTTTCAACTACGTGTGAATCTACTAAACTCCCAAGTTAGGATATTGTATTGGAGTCTTGTGCAATCTCATCACGACCTCCAAATCATCGGCCTGAGTGGTTAGCCTTTGTTGCGATAGCGTGTTCCATAGATGCAGTGTTAACGATGCTATGAACCATTCGTGGTGTTTCCAATTTGTTCATGTCATGTTCACTTCGTGAATTGTGCACTTTAGTCTTTGATCTAACTCCCACGGGGTCTCACCTGGTATCATTGTGATTTCCTTGAATCCAATAATCGACTGTGCTTCTAACTTTGGCCTACTAAATTCTTTGTTTAGCATAGCTTGGATATCTGTGATCCTTGCATTCAAATTATCATTGGAATGCTTAATGTACCAGGTCAGCAACTAATCCTATAGAACGTTGACCAATGTTTCCTTCTTTACATTGTCATTTGTGACACCCTGTGCTTCCCATACAACTTTTATTAGGAACCAAAACTGGTCTAGATCTTCATTCCCTACTCCCTTGAACATTGGTAGCTTTATTCTGCTTGTGATACTGCTTCACGATGGTGGCAGAGATGGTATGGGCGAAGACGGGGGTGAAGATGGTGAAACTGGTGGTGTTGTGGGTGGGGGTGGTATGCACGGAATTCTCTGTCTTATCAGATTGATCACACTTCTTGGCGAGACCTTCGCGAGCTCTTCTTCGCCCCCTCGCAGAGGTGAAAATAAGGGACTAGTTTCTAGTTCTATGCTACCTCTGTTTTGGTAGATTCTCTCACTCCACGTAGCCCCAAGCACCAATTTATTCACAAAACCCACTTTTCACACAGTAGAATTTTAATCCAAGTGTTCAAATATTTAACATACTTACCTCGCGGTCCCTTGAGGAAGCGTCGTTCTGCCTCGCTATAGCTGACTAAAGTATCTACCCCAAATTTGGTGATGAATCCTCCTATGATTCGATCGAGCCAGTGATCGACAGTGCACGCAATCTTATCTTCTGATGCTTCAAGTCTGCGCACCAATTCTGGAGTCCACACAATAGGTTTGTCGAGTTTACACCTTCCTTGGCTATCTTCTAGCTTCATAATCCACTCGTACAACTCAGTTGGGAAGGATGCAAAGAAAATTTCGTGGATCTCCATATAGATGTAGCAACCTAACCACTTTTCCTTTGATAGTCACAGATTCCTATTTTCCTGCGCTACGAACTTGTGAATCTTTATGTCCAAGCAATCTTCAATTCCTTTCTTTATCGGATTCCAGTGATACAACATCAGAGATTTCTATGCAGATCCCAGTCCTAGCAATGAACCATTTTTTGGCTAGTTGGGGCCTAAACCAGGTTCAGAGTTAATTAGCCAAACAAATCCCTCTACTATTGGCCCTTTCGACAATAATCCGCGAAGCACGGATTGAGGTCTCACCTGAAGTAGTATGGGAGGGTGCTAGAACCAAGTTTCCGCACCCTTGAGATGTCTGAGAGGTATGACTGGTCCTCGGTTTGCTCCTTCACGCAGGTCACTTCGTGCACTTCCCATTCTTCACGGCTTGATACATTTCCTTCATGTAACCCTAACCAGGGGTTGTGCCATGCTCTACGCTATTATCCGAGATCTTACTTATCTTCCAATGTTAATTAATTACCTTCACCTACTTGAATGTCTTAAGTTATCATTAGCAATACAAAACATTCATACACGATCGCGCGGTAAATAAACAATATACTTGCAAATTATATCCAATCATGCATTAAACCAGGAAAATATACACAGAATTATAGCAAAACTTGTCTTTATTGATTCTCACAATAGTTACAGACTCAACTTACCCTATGCATTTAGCTGCAGGGGTCCACACACGCAGTTGCAGACTATTAGGCCTCTGCACACTCAGCTGCAGAGACTTCTCCTACTCTACGACCCACAGACACACTTTACACTTTGACTCAATCATTTAGAATTCTCATGCTTCCCCTCTATTAGTTATTTTTTACACTTAGAGCCTCGCTCTATTTATACAATCCCATGGTCCGAGGACCATGGGTAGGTTTATCCAGCCGACATTACATTACAAAAAATAGGGTGGACAACCTTGTGACTCTATTATACTTTCGCACCCCACACTGACAATTCTTGGAGAGTTTACAAAAATATTTGGTCAAAACTTGGGATTTAAGCCCCAAACATGCCTTGGGGGGATTCCATGCCCAACACCTTTACCTATCGTCATCCTTGACTTCCTCGCAGGAAAACCTCTCTAAGGTTCTCGCGTGCGCTTCTATCAAACTTCCCTCATTAGAAACTCGAGTCTCAACATCGGTAGATATTCCATCTATTAGCTCATCTTCTACTATTTCAGATGATGTGTGTGTGAACCTTCTTTCTCAAGATGATGCACCAGGTACTGCCGCCACATCATGTAACCAATATTACTCCAATCCTCCCATCTTCCATTTCGATGAAGACATCATGGAAGCCATGACTACCCCTGATTACCCTAGGGATGATATGCACCATCGCTCATACATTTTTCCATATTTGTGAACCCATAAGTTTGCTCCCCATCTTACTTGTGATGATCGACGATGTACCTGAATCGGGACCCTCACTATCTTCTCATTGACGATGATCTTCATCGTCGTGGTATTGATTGTATCCTTCGCCTTTGTCTCACTCATCATTATT
Source organism: Pinus taeda (assembly GCA_000404065.3). Lineage (NCBI taxonomy): Eukaryota > Viridiplantae > Streptophyta > Pinopsida > Pinales > Pinaceae > Pinus > Pinus taeda. The sequence goes on from APFE030875286.1 coordinate 63,433, forward strand.
GCTAGGACCTTACATCATTCGTAAGGACATGGGTAAGGGGACATATCTCTTAGAGGATTCTGAAGGCAAACTTCTTCCTAATCGTCACAATGTACTCTACCTCAAGAAATTTTACTCATAACATATCCCATTGATTTGCATGTATTTATTTTTGTCATGTATTTACGTAGTTTAATGCATCATCTCATTTGTTTTCTTTTCCACCTTTAAGATGGATCCATCATCCAAACTATATATCGGTTATGCTGACAGTGCAAGTCACTTCTCCAGAAATATAGCCTTGGTAGAATGGACCATTTTAACCCCGTTTCACACGTTAGTCCATGCTAATGGCATGTGCATTAGGTATACCACCAATAACCAGGCCGAATAGGATGCAGTGATAGGTTTGTTAGTTGATGCCCTTGCTCATCACATCCTTCATCTTCATGTTCATTTAGATTCCTTGCTACATGTCATGCAAGTGAATGGTGTGTATCATGTGTATAACCAAGTCCTATTTAGAAAATATCTATGAGCTAAGCTGTTGGTATGTGAATTTGAAACCATTACTTTTAGTCATATTCCTAGAGCCCAAAATAACTATGTAGATACCATTGCAAACAATATTCTAGATTGGAACTTATCACATGTATACCACAGAAGACAACCATAACAAAAATATATGGTGAACAAAAATCATCATATAAAAGATGCATAACCACAATATGTATCGACATATACAAATAAATATGTTTCAAGTCTACCACTCTAAATACATCCGATACACCCATAGCATACACGGTGACAAATAGGCCCCTACATCTCCTTATCATCCTTTAGAGGATCTCATGCCAAGTTGGGCTGAGATGCTTGAATCCCTTTTTCAAGCACTCAGAACACAATGGCACTCCACAAACTTCTCCTACTAGGGGGCATCATTCCCACCTTTGAATACCAGATCAGTCCCCTCCATCACATATGCTTGCAGGCAATATCCCATGCTTGGGGGCATGATGATTTTCACCTAGCCATCTTCTTAATTGATTAACATAGGTCTCAGCCTAGATCCCACTAGATCTAGGTATGGTCGATTATCCTCCCATTCCTTGGATAGTTTGTCCTATCGGCCTCTCCGATGAGCCATATTCACATCACATATCGTAGACATTTCATACCATATCTTCAAATATTCTACTCTAAGTCATACCGCCTTTACCACATAATCCCCATGTTTGACTTAGTGGGTGAGGATGATTCTAGACCTCCTCTATTAGTTCATTCTTGTTTTCCTCTTCCCTTAATTCTTCACTGGGAACCATATTTCCAAGAAGAATTAAGGCCATATTTAGACAAGTAAGGGCACTTTCCTGAAAGTTTCAAATTCTAATTCTGATGGTCGGTTTGTTTACTACGATCTCCAGAAGATTTAGGGCCTTCTCCTCTTCTCAGATTGTAGGGAAAACATGCTTTTATAGGAAAACCCACAATTTTATCTATCGTACATTGAGACTAGATCGTAGCTCCATTTGATAAACTATTAGCACCATTGCAAAGCTCTCACCGAGCACTATAAGGGGTCTCTATTTGTTTTTGATGATTTAACACTTCACTTGGAAGCCATTTTTCCAAGAAGGGTCACTTCACCGCCTCTCAAAATCAAATTTCTTCATATGTGACACTTGTACTTTGGGAACCATATTCCCTTAGAATTTGTCATCTCATGTGTCGATTTTCATAAATAGAAACCATAATTTTCTCATGTTTTCATGGTTCCCACAGGGCCTATTCTATGTGGCAGCATCATTGAGTCACCCTTGTTCAGAGCATCCGCGATGAGTCACCTTTGCATCCATAGAGTATGTTTCGTTTCATGTCACAGTATTCCATCCATCTTTACATACCATTCATCTCATGTTTCCCATTTTGGTCTTTAGTCATACTTTCCACCATCCCCTCCAGAGTCAAGTTAGTCACTGCCAGGTCAACCATGAACTTCATGCTCTAAAAAGGGAAGTCATATGTTTGTCCCTCAGTCCCATTTTCCCCATTTTCCTTAGTTTCATTCCATCAGTCGCATTACTATTTTCCCTTGTGCCTTAGATGAGGATCTTCATTGCCTTACCTATGGCGGGCCCTATTTTGTCGACATCAACACATCTATTCCAGAAGGATGGCCTAAAGGGCAGTGTATCCTGGTTCCATTTTCCACTCTTTTTCAATGCCTTAGATCAAGCAAAGGAAATCATCATTTCCCTTTGACTTGATTGTTTCATGTGCGTGATTCATACACTTGATGGTCTAGTCATGCAGCAGATTATACCAGTGATTCCTGGGTGTGTGTGAGATGTTTCAAACCTCATGAGGGGGTGGCCCTTCAGGTAGCCCACAACATGCCTAGATGAATTCATATTATGCTATAGCCTCATATGCAGTTCCCCAGATTTGATGGGTTTGGTTCCTGCCACTTGCAGCGCTCATAGAATGTATGTCTCCTTTAGATGATCCATTCAGTTTTATAGAGCCCTTTCTTGTTCAGCAGGGCTTCTTTGGTCATTCTACCCTCCCTCCCAACCATTTTTTGAGGGAAGGGCCATTATATCTCATGTACTTAGATGTTATTGTATTCAATCCTGGCTCATGTTTTTCCCAGGCGCATTATGTAAGTGGGATAGATTGTATTATTTTCTAGCTCATTTATGCCAGCATGTCATGTACCATTTAACATGTACTTTAGTGCTTAGTTTCATTTTTCTCGACGCAATATTATTTTTTGTACTAAGTTATCTCAACGGGTATAGGTATGCCTCCCCCAACTCACTGAGATTAGGTACCACAACATAAAAGGAGATGTACATCAGTTATTTGGTCTTGCCTCCTCAGTCACTATCCTCTTTTGATTTAGCTCCATTGGTTTTTGTCTCTCTCTCTGACTCCAATTCGATGTCTAGTGATTGTGTCCTTACCACATACTTCGGTCATATCTTTTGTTCCTAACACTCATATGTTGAGGGGGGAATCTACTGTCACCAAAAATTGATCATCTAGCCATAACTTACTACATGGATCGAAGTACACCATGTAGAGCCAATTTTACCATAGTAAAATTTCTTCCACTATAAGAAATTACTTAATAAATCACATTTGTTAAGTCATTTTTGGTTAAACCCATGAAGAATAATTAAATAAATCATTATTTATTTAATTATCTTCTTGGAATAATTAATTAAACCATTGTTTAACTAATACTCCTTGTCAAATTTGACCTAATCATGAGAAATAATGACATAAATCATTATTTTTCTTATTTTTCTCTAGGAATAATTAATTAATCATTATTTAGTTATTATTCCTTGTCAGGTTTGACTAAATCCTTTAGGAATACTTAAACAAATAATTATTTGTTTATTATTCCTTAACCACAATTCTTGAGATGATAAATAAATCATTTATTTATTTATTATTTCTAAATAAAAGTATTTAACCAATTTAAATACCTTTCCCTCTAACCAAATATAATAAAATATTCCAAATGGTTAATTCTAGAATTTGGTTAATAATATTTTATTATTTTCCATTATTCGAGAATAATCTAATATTTTTTTATAAATTGGAGGGTTTTACATCAATTCTTCACTTTGGATCATTTTAAATGTTTCACTCGCTATTGTAACTTTGATTATAATCATTGTCGCTTACCATTTTATTTTTCCATTTGAGTTCCCATTGAGCTCAAGAATTTTTTGCTGGGTTTACACATTATAGAGAAGAGAGACTCTACAGAGCTGAAGACATTGAGGATAGCCAAGAACCCATCCCATAGAGGAGGATTGGTAACATCATTTGTTCCCTTCACAGGTGTCATACAATAAAATCTATTCTTTACATCTTGTTTCCATTGAGTTATTGGAGTTATTTATGCTTAATTCCTTATTTCATCTTGTTGTTTAACTATTTCTATTTCATAGATCAGAACTTTCACGAGTTTTGTTTCTATCACTTGCTACAGTTTTCATCCACAGTCTAAAGTGGTTTCTTTCTGTACATTGTCGATAAGAATACCATGTAACAGAAATCATCCTTGGCGTTCAACCATAGCTATACCTCAGCAAAACTACTGAAAAGAAAACATATTATCTATGGAGATTTATAACATAGCTTGATGTGGTATTTACAATAATCACCCTCCTGAAAAGAAAACCAACATGACAACATAACAACATGAAAACTATAATGACATGACACCCATACCACTTCTTGAATCTTTATAACATAGCTCATTGCGGTACATACATCCATATACATATGTACATATATCAAAACATCACCCAAACATATGCCAAAACATATACATAACATCATACCAAAACTACTTTGCCTCAATGAGAAAGCAATGAAGGATACATAACCCACATCTGGTCTACCATCTCCCATGTAACTTCATCAGGCACAAAGTGCTTCCGCTACACTTTAACATGCTTTATTGATTAGTTCTAGAGCATGATCACCTTTCGCTTTAATATACATTGAGGTTTTGGCTGGAATTCTCCACGTGGCTCCACCTATAATACAGACCACTCAATCACATCATCAACATCTTTAACATACTTCTTAAGAAATGACACATGGAAAACACCATGGAATTTCACTTTCAGAGGTAATGTAAGTTGATAGGCTACTGGTCCAATCCTCTCAAGAATCTCGAAGCGTTCACAAAATTGTCGTGCCATCTTGGCACATTATCCAATCCACAAGGAGCTCTTCTTCAGTTTGGTGTGTAAGTACACCTATTCCCCAACCTGGAACTCCTTGAACAACCTATTTCGATCTGAATATCTCTTCTTCCTATCCCATTTTTCTTTCAAATTCTTCTTGATTACCTGCATTTCCCACTCCATGTTTGCCAACATGTTTGGTCCAATCAACACCCTATCAATTGTATCACTCCAGCTGATGGGATTATTATAAATCCACCCATACAATGCCTCAAACAAACTCATCCTCAAATGTTCCTGATACCCATTGTTGTAAGATAACTCTACCAGTGGAAGATACTCTTCCAACTTCCGATGTTGATGCATCACATATATCCTCAAGTTGTCCTCCAATATCCTATTGACCCTCTCGGTCTATCCATATTTATACGAATGATAAGTTGTGTTGAAGACCAAATTTGTATCTAATCCCACAAACAACTCCTTCCAAAACTTGGAAGTGAACTTTGTATCCATCTCTAACAAAATCTTCTTTGGAATTCCATGCAATTTGACCATATCCCTGATGAACACCTGTGGCACATCACTAGTTGAATATGTAGTCTTCACTGGAATGAAGTGTACAACCTTTTTCAACCAGTTCCATCACAACCATGATGGAATCATGTTGTCTCACTGTCCTCAGTAAACCTGTGATAAAGCCCATGGAAATGACCTCCCATTTCCATTCTAGAATCAGAATCAGCTTTACCAGTCCACTTGGATGCTTACACTCTGCCTTCACCCATTGAAAATCTAATCACCTAGATACAAACTCTGATACATACTTGTTCATATTCGACCAATATTAAAAATTATTCATTGCAGTCAATGTCATCTCATAGCCTGGGTGACCTGAATATGGTTGCAGATGAAACTCCCTTAAGATCACCTTCTTGAGCTCACTTCTATCTCACACATATATATTGTCTCTAAATCTAAAAAATCCATCTACCATGAGACAATATTCCACATCCTATGCACCTGCATTTGTACTTGTACCTATACCTATATTCTATTACAACCTATCCACAATCTCCCTATACCTGTAATCCTTCTGACCTGCTGCAAGATCCCATCCCATAGATTTGTCCTATAAGAACACATAGCTGCTATATGAGTTACCTATATCTACTTCCTAAGAGCATCTGTGACCCTATTCATCTTTCCTTTGACGTATCTGATCTCAAAATCAAACTCACTGATCATGGCCAACCATCTAGCTTTCCTGGAATGCAGATTTAGCTAGTCAAATAGATACCTTAATCCACTATGATCACTCAATAATACAAACCTCATGCCAAGAAGATAGTTCCTCCACATCTTCAATGCATTTATGACCGCTTCTAGCTCCATATCATGGGTCGAATATTTCTTCTCATGCTCATTCAGTTTCTGCGACTCATAGCACACTACCTATCCTTCCTACATAAGGATTCCACCAAGTCCTCTCTTGCAAGCATCTGTACATACTACAAATTCCTTATCTGAATCTATAATCTTTAATACTGGATCTTGTGTCAACAACTGCTTAAGCTTCTCAAAATTGGCCTCACACTCCTCTGTCTATTCAAAATTATTACCTTTCCTCTGCAATGATGTAATAGGATAAGCAATCTACGAGAAGTTCCTGATGATCCTCCTGTAATAAGCCGCCAATCCCATGAAGGATCTCTCCTCATCTACATTTCTAGGAGTTTCCCACTTCATGATATATCTTACCTTTTCTAGATCTAATACTATGCCCTCCTTGGAGACAACATGTCCCAAGTAATGTACCTTGGTCTCAAAGAAACTGCACTTGTTGAGCTTAGCATACAACTAATGCTCTCTCAACAACCTCAACACTACTTCCAAATTCTCGACATGCTCTTCCTCATTTTTAAAATATACCAATATGTCATCAATGAACACAATAAAAAACTTATCCAAATATGGAAGCAACACACTATTCATCAAATACTAAAAGGTAGATGGAGCATTATTCAACCAAATGGAACTACAACAAACTCATAATGTATGTATTTGGTCTAGAAAACAACATTGTAGATGTCCTCTTCTTTAATGTGTACCTGATGATATCTAGGTCTTAGATCAATCTTTGAGAACACTGCTGATCCCTTCAGTTGATCAAACAAGTCATCAATCCTTGGAAATGGATACTTTTTCTTGATGGTCACCTTGTTCTATTGTCTCTAGTCAATACACAATCTGAGAGTACCATCCTTATTCTTTACAAACAATACCGCTGTGCCCCAAGGTGATACACTTGGCCTAATTTATCCCTTGTCAAGCATCTCTTTTAGTTGTAACTTTAACTCTACCAATTCAAGTGTGCTCATTGCTAGAGCTGCCCCTGGAACCAACTCAATAGAAAAGTCTACTTCCCTGTGAGGTGGAAACTCTAAAATATATGCAAGAAATACATACTAGAACTGATGTAGAAATGGGTACCTGCTAAAAACATCTGCATCCTCAACTTCCTTACCTTGGCCACCATAGATATTTACTACAAATAACACACACCCTTTCCTATGAATAAGCTTTTCTTGCATAGTTATCACCATCCTAACTGATGTGGCTTTCTTCTTTCCCTGTAAGACTCTTGGTTCCCCATTGTCATCCAAGCACTCAATGGTTTTGTCATAACAATCCACCTTGGTCCTGTGAAGGTATAGCTAGTCCATACCCAATAGCATACTATATGGTCGCAAAGACAATATGTTCAAGTGCACTGCTATAGACATGCCATTCAACTCAAATGCACAACTTCTTACCCAATGATGAACTATTTTCTTTGTACATGTAGCCAACTGCACTAACCAAGATTCTACATGCACTTCTGCATTCAAAGCACATTTATCCACCAAGTTAGGACTAACATAACTATAATTAGATCCAGGGTCAATAAAAATAGAAAAAACCTGATCACAAATCTTACCATCCATCTCAATGATAGATGCCTGATGGTCATCATATCCATTGTCCAACGCTACATGGATATGAGGAATGCTCTATCCAACATCCCCAACAATATGCCCTTTTTGTGAACTATATATTTGAGGCCTACTGTTTGGATGGGGTCCCTTGGATCTAATTTTTGAGTCAATTTTTTTAATATTGTAAAGTCTCCACATTTTGAGGAGCGGAGCATGAATAACACAAAACTTTAAGAGTCAAAAGGGAGCAGTTAGGCAGGTCAAAGCCCCTAATTTTGTAAAGGGATGTATTGTTTTGAGCAAACAATGAGCTCTACCCATGGTTCGCAAACCATGGTAATGTAATGTAAAAGATATAAAAGCGAGTCATATAGGAACCATTAAGGAACTTCTTGGAAGTGCATAAATAAGATTTTGAGTCTATAATTCTGTATTCTGGAAAAGGGGAAGGTTCCTGCAATTAAGTGTGTAAAGACCATGATAAGTCCGCAACTGAGTGTGCAGGCCCCTGCAGTTGTGTGTGCAGGGTCAGAAGAAGTGTCTTCATTGAAGATCTAAATTAATAAAGCATATTTGAAGCAATTATGTGTGTTCTCTATATATTTATCTATTTCTATGCTTATTCTTAGCTATGGTTCAATTCTCTATAATATTGTCTTAATTGCATCACAAAGGTCTAGATCTACTTTTATGTGCTAACTTATTCATGTCATAACACTTAGGCAAAGCTTATAGATCTATTTAAGTAGAAATCGCTTTAAGTATATGAATCTAAGGATAAGGGTTTATGAAGGTCAAATTGGGCCCCAGAATAGAGAAACGCCTCACTGCTACATCACATAGCCTTCTGGATGTGGAAACCTGGTTCTAGCATCCCTTAATACTACCTCGAGTGAGACTGCAGTCTACGTTAAGCGGATTTTTTCCAAAAAGGTCTGGTAGTTTAAGGTTTTGTTGGTTAGCACAACTAACTTCTAACCTGGGTCCAAGCCCTCTTAAGAAAACAAATGGTTTTGTTGTCGGGACCGGGATCTATCTAAGGGATGTGTGATGTGGCATCCATGGATGGTAACTAAGAAAGAACTCGAGAAGTGGATAGATCGAAAGTTTCACGAGTTTACAGCTCAGGGAAATCAAAATCTACGCTAGTGAAAAGAGAGGTGGTTACAAAGATATATCTATACAGAAGAGCATGAAATATGTTCTACATCGTTCGCTAACAAATTGCTTGAGTGGATTTCAAAGTTAGTGGAAAACGAACCTACTTGGAAACATGACGATCCTATTAAGTGTCATGAACTGATCAAATGTCTTGAAGGATTTGATTATAAGGTTGCAAGGGCTGTTGATTATTGGATTGATGGTATTTTGGGTGGTTTCATTGTTGAATTTACAATTGACACATTTGTGTCTTATAGCAAAGCTGGATGCCGATTATTTAAGGGTCTGAGAGGTAAGTACATGAGATCATTGAAAAATTGGATTAAAATGATGTTTTTGCAAAAATGGTGTTATGCCTTTGAATTGATGTTTAAAAGAGGTCATACCGTATCTTCGTGAAGTGGAAAAAATAAGAGCCAATTGGGAAAAATATACTGAGGACGTATACAATCCATTATTGGGAGAATCAAATAGTGAAGAAGAAAGGACCAGCCCTAACACACCCGAAGGTCTGCCACAGATAAAAGGTCAAGGAAATTTTGGGATTCCGCACCCATCCACCCCATCTCCACCTTCATCACCATCTCATACACCTACATCCCCACCTCCACCTCCACCTTCATTCTTCAGTATGGCGAATACAATGAAAATGCATGTATTCAAGGGTCAGGCATCAATGGATCCTGATCGTTTTTGTTTCGTAGCATAAGCTATGTGGAAGGCGTAGCAGATCAATGATAATGACATGAAGAAAGTGCAACTAGTTACAACATGATAGGATAGAGAGCTTACATGGTATATCAAATATAGTACAACCAATCTGAATGCTACGTTGGGTGAGACAAATACTACACTGAACATAGAATTTAGAAAGCCAAAATTAGAAGCTCAATGTGTTATTGAAATAAAGGAGATCAAGCAAATGGCTAATGAGTCTACATGGGATATAGATCAAAGGTTGAAGTGCTTACTAAGATAAGTTAATCTTCATATTTTAGATGAACAACATAAGGAATGGTACATAGCTTCACTATTGCCACACTTAAGATATCCTTTGTCTCAACACAATATCACCTCTCAGGCCAAAGGATTATAGATCACAATGAAGCTGGAGGCTTTGGCGATCTAGGACACGAATATAGGAGTCCAACAAATCTAGTCACAGTTAGCAAGCATGCATATGGAGTTGTAGGATTTGAAGAAGGGAAGGGAGGTTCAGTCAGAACTACACCCTGAAGTTTGGTGCACAAAATGCAAATTTGTAGGCCATTATAAGGATTAGTGCCTTGTGTACCTAGAATATATAACTGCGGGAGGTCCCAACCCAATGAAACCAGAGTCTCCTTCTAGATCAAGTGTCGGTTCAAGTGGCTGGTGTAGTATCTACCAAGTGTCATGCATGCATTTGACAAACAATTGTTATCTATTACAAAAATTTGTACAGTCACCAAAGCAACTATTTTGTAAATTTTGTAAATTAGTTGGCCATGATGAAAGAGATCTTCGAATCTATGACTTGATGATCGACAGAACCCCAATGTATAGGATGCAGGTTGAAACCCATTTGCAAAATGATCAAGGCTCGCCTATGAATCATAGAGGATTCTTAGGATGGGGAAGAGGATGAGGAGGAGGCACTGGAAGAGGTTGGGGCATAATAATCTACTACAACTGTGGAGAAATAGGACATTTTGCGTGTGAATGTTAGAATCCAACTCATCCTTCTTGCTAATACTATAGGCAATTTGATCATGTTATAGAAGATTGTCTTGTATTAATAACAAAGATGCAGGAAAAGAAGAACCAACATCCCATGCAGAACATTCAGATGATAAGATTCGAACCACGAAAAGACAATCCTAGTGTCAATATAGACACGTGAAGTGGTATAGACACTGGTGAAGACAATGTAGAAGGAAAACCAGATGCATGGGTTCACAGGGCTAGCAAGAAGAATGTTGGATTTGACTTACAAAGAGAAAGGGGGACAATTATGGAGGCAAAAAATTGTTTTATGGATCCAGGTGCTTCTACGTCTAAAAATCAAACACCAATAGTCCCACGAAAAGGGAGATCTAAAGAAAGTACCATGATGGAGAACTCTGATCCCACAGTGTTGAAATCATTTCTACAAACATGCATGAAGCTATTAAGGGATTAGAAGGAAGTTGAAGGACTACAAGAATTGATAGATAATTGTGCTAGCAAGGACAAGTCATTACAAGAACATCATGCAGTAAATAAGGTGAACCAAAGCAAGAAAAGGACTAGTAGGGAAATGCGGTTGACAACACAAATTGATGATTTTGATATGGACTAGATAATTATAGACTTAGGATCTAATGCTAATGTAATGCCAAAATAGACTTGGGAATGTACAGGGAAACCTAAGTTCCAATGGGCACCAATCCAGCTGCGCATGGAAAACCAACAAAAGATAATTCTGATGGGTCACCTACACGGAGTGATTGTAGATATTGAGGGAGACAGTGTGCTCATAGATTTTGAAGTTATTGAAATAGTAGATGATAGTAATCCATACCCAAAATTTATCAGGATTGGTTGGGCATTCGACATGAATGATATTATGAATTTAAAGAAGCGAAGCATGGTGTTTGAAAAGAATGGCCTTAGAGTGGTTGTTCCATTGGATCCAGCTGAAGGTGAGCCAGTTCGTGATGACTATGATGAAGAAGACATTGATCACATATATATGCTCACTACGTGAGATGAATACTGGATTAATCCCACTACAGATGGAAGGATCAATTGGGCAAAGGATTGCTCATGCCAATCAGACTCAGATGAAGAATTGGAAAAATGGCAGAATCAATTACATGAGGTCCACTATGATGCAATAGGCTTACAAAGTCTCTGTGTTGTATATCAACTAAGGTACATAAATTGCCTTATTATGATGGACTAGATGATGCCAATACTTTCCTTGACCATTTTTAAAGAGACATACTAGAGGAGAACAAGTTCTAGGCTCTACATTTGGCCTTAAGAGCTATGCTTGCAAGATGTCAGGGAACCCACAAGGATAATATTGTTGATTGGAGGGAACATTGTAGACTGATGAGATTAAGATTTGGCTCTGCAATAACGTGGCTCAGTGAAAAGTACATAGCTAAGAATGACCCACGCAAACATCTGGCTCAATGGACCAAGGCTTGGGGTGAGGTGCCTCAACTAGAGTGGGTACATATCTTTATTCATACCTTAGACGTTATACCAATGAACAGGTGTTTCAAGAAGGAGCTGTGACATGGGACTGTTGATTAGGATGAAATGAACGAGATTTTTCTGCTGACATTCATCTTTGAAGATGGCTTTGAATGCATTGATGGGGTGCTTTAGGTGATTAAGGAAACGATCTTCCAAACACCAGTCAAACCTATAACCTGGATGCAACCCAATGAGAGCACGTGACTACAACATGCTTTGGAATTATACAATGTTACTACGGAAGAAGGCGATGAAGATCCACAAAATATCAATATTCTTGAGTCAAAGGGACCGCACGATGTTGCAGGACCTGATGTAGAAATCCCTTATATATCACAACCGATAAAGACAAAACAAGTAAATATTGGCTCAGAAGCAGAACCAAAGTTCGCGCATATTGGTGACTATTCGGATGAAGACATGGTAAGCAAGGTTGTTAAAGTACTACATGAATATCATGACTTATTTCCAACAAAGTTCTCTGAATTGAAGGGTATAATAGGTGATTCTGGTATGATGAAGATCAATTTAAAGCCATATGCAAAGCCGGTTAAGCGGTGCCCATATCTACTGAATCCCAAACACAAGGAAAGGGTAAGAGAAGAGATGGATAAGACGCTTGCAGTAATTATAATTGAGCCAGTGGAAGAGTCGGCATGGGCTAGTCCGATGGTGGTCCAGGAAAAGAAAGCAAAGGTGATATAAGTATCTACATAGATCTGCTGAAGTCAAATGATGCATGTGTGAATGACCCCTTTCCTACACCTTTTAGAAATGAAGTTATAGAAAACGTTGGCTGATAGGAGGATTATTCATTCATAGATGGATTTTTGGGATATTACCAAATTAAGATTGCGCCAGAGGATAGAAGCAAGACTACCTTCGCTATAGAGTGGGGTTCATTCTAATATACAATTATGCCTTTCGGATTTAAAAATTCTCCTGCAATATTTTCAAGGGTGGTAGTCGTAGCATTCAAGGAATTTATTCACAAGTTTCTGGAGGTCTACTTCAATGACTAGACAATATTTGGGCTAGTTAAGAAACATGTTTCTAGTCTGCACCTAATGTTGGATACATGCAGGAAGTACCAGATTTCCTTGAATTTGAAGAAATGTATTTTCTATGTACCTTATGGAATACGGTTGGGACATGTCATATGTAATCATGGATTGATGGTAGACCCTTCCAAGGTCATTGTAATTATCAATTTGGATCCACCCAGGAATGTAAAACAACTACGCGCAACCTTGGGTCATATAGGGTATTATAGGAAGTTTATAAAGTCGTATGCACAGATCACTATGCTAATGGAGAGGTTGTTGAAGAAGGATGATACGTTTTGTTGGGATGAGAGCTGTCAGAAGAACTTGGATGTTCTTAAGAAGAAGACGGTCACTGCGCTAATCCTAGTATTCTCAGATTGGAAGCAAGAATTTCATGTGCAAGTGGATGCAACTTGTATAGTACTGGGAGTTGTTTTAACTCAACCAGGTGAAGGAGATATTGACCAGCTGATTTCCTTTGCAAGTAGGAAACTATCTAAGGTAGAGAGAAACTACTCAACCAAAGAACGAGAAGGATTGGCCATGGTATATGCACTACAAAAATTCAAGCATTATCTGGTAGGTGCACAATATAAAATGTACATGGATCATTCTGCATTGAATTACTTGGTCAATAAGCTTGTGTTGGGGGATAATATATGTAGATGGTTGCTTCTCTTCCAGGAGTATGATTTGAAGTGATAGTTAACCCAGGGAGGTTAAATGTTGGACCTGATCATCTCTCTAGGATCGAGAATGATGAAGAACCCACTAATATTGATGAGGGATTACCTGACGCACAACTCTTCACTGTTAGAGTTGTTGATGAACATTTTGCAAACATTATTTATTTTCTATCTACTAGCATAGCACTTGAAGGATACACAATGCAGAAAAATAAGGGACTAGTAGTAAACGTTGTATATTTTTCAGTGATTGTAGGACACTTATATAAGATGGGACCGAATGAAGTTCTATGCTAATATGTACCTGAGTATGAATGACATAGTATTTTGGCTTAAGTGAATGATAATGACATAGGAGGACACTATGTAGGTAAGGCTATTGTGCAAAATACGTTTCTATCAAGATTATAGTCACCTATTATACATAAATATTCTAAAGAGTACTACAACACGTGCAATGTGTGTTAGAGGACTCAAAGACCTTCGTGAAGAGATGAATTTCCCTTAACTCCATAGGTCATGCTGTAAGCATTTGATAAATGGACAATTGAATTCATTGGTCTAATTAATCCACCAGGGAAGAAGACATGTGCATGTTATATTATCACTGCAATAGATTACTTCACTAGATGGGCTGAGGCACAACCAATGAAGGATTGCAGTGCAGAAACTGTTGCCAAGTTCGAGTCTATTCCTTCATGGTTTGGATGTTTGAAGATCCTGATGAGTGACCGAGGTTTGCACTTCTTGAATGAAACAATTAAGGCATTGATAGAAGAATTCCAAATGAACCATCAGAAGAGTACACTATATCATCCCCAGGTGAATGGAATTGTCGAAGATTTTAACAAAATATTGGAGAATGCCTTAACGAAGATCTGCAATGTTAATAGGAATGATTGGGATGTGCGCATACCAACAGTTCTATGGGCATATAGGATGAATTGTAAGAAATTGATAGGTCAAACAACGTTTAGAATGGTATATGGACAAGAAGAAATGATGCCAATGGAGTATATAGTACCTAGCTTAAGGATCGTAGCAGTAACTGAGATGGCAGATCATGACTTCATGGATGAATGTTTAGTGTAGCTTCTTCCACTAGAGGAGGATCACTTTTTAGCTAGTTTTAATCAGCAAGTGCAGAAATCTCGGGAAAGGGTGTGGCATGATCGTCACATTAAGAAGTGCACTTTTAAGAATCGAGATTTGGTCTTGATGTACAACAACAAGTTCACAAAATTTTTGGTGAAGTTTCATATGCATTGGCCGAGACCCTATGTGATCAAGGATATTTTGGATGGTAGCGCAATTCAGCTCGCAAAGTTGAATGGGCAGTTGTTTCTTGGATGGATTAATGGGAGAAGAGTGAATGTTGGCATTATGGCACAGGTTTGGCGCTATGGCACAGGTGTTGTCCTTGATGGCAACTCACTCTGGTGACAGATCACAGTTCAGGCACTCAGAAAGAAGAAAAAGATATATACGTAGGTTCACCTTGATGAAGTCACGTATACACGCCGGTTAGACATTCCAAAGTCCATATGCGTATACACGCAATTTCACGTACGAAAAAGCGCGTACATGTGGGAGAACTTATTTTTGGTCCGTGGTATTTAGTCCTTGGTATTTGGACCTATGGTTTTTGGGCCATGGTATCTCGTCAGAAGTGTTGATCCCAAGTATTGAGTCCATGGTATTGATTTGTTATGGTTTAGGACCGTGGTATTGTGAAAGGCCCAAGACTATAAAAGAGGAAGGAGATAATTTGGCAAAGGATAATCTGAATTAATCGAATATCTGATAAAGTGCTAGATCTCGAATACTGGGGATTGGGTTATGGTGCAGATCTAGATCTGAATGAAGGAGGAACCTGAGCACAAGTAGAAGGATAAGTTCTATTGAAGGGTCAAAATCTTAAGGCTTGAATAATAGTATCTTTGAATGATTTTGATCTGTTATATGTGGCGCATGCTTGATCTATAAATCTCATAATCTGGACTAACTAATGTTTGAATGATTGAAAGAGTGAATTATCCTTTATAGAACTATATGTAGGTTCAGTGAACCGAACGCGCATATACACACTGGTTCTGTGACTAAAAAAAACATATACGCAGGTTGGTCCAAACACAAAAGCGTATGCACACAGGTTTCTGGTTATTAAAGTAGCGTATGTCTCTTAAATTGTGTTCTAGCTGCTTTTGTTTATTGCTGCAGTGTTCTAGATTCAGAATTTGGTGTGTGGTTACTGTTACTGTGTTCTGGGTACAACTGTCAGAGAAGTGTCTATTTGATTCAGGGTTAATTGGTGAAAAGGAGATTGTTTGATACAGAAATTCTTGATGATTGATTGATGTTCATCGATCTAGTCTAAAAATTTATGAAATGTGGTCCTTGGAAGCAAAGAGAATGTTGTAGCCTTTTGCAGGTAGTAGCTTGCGTACTAGTATCACAGCTAGTACAAAAGCTAAGGGGGTTGTAGCTCCCTTCTAAGAAAAGCTAGAAAACGAGAGAGGGTTGTAGCTTTCTACACGTAGCAGCCTGCGTACTAGTAAAGGACTGCACCAGTACAGAAACATTGTAAAAAGAAGTTTCTAAATAAAGGAAGATAGAGACGAATTGCAGCAGGTGGTTTTCACCCACATTGGGTTTCCACCTTATATCTTGTGTTCTTGCGTAATTGTCTTCTACTCTGTTTCACTGTTTCTGGTTACTATTTATTTGATTCTGTTACATAGATTAATGAACAACATCTGTAAGATAAATTAAATTATAAGTCTGCATGGTATATGTGGGTTTCCTTATCTGTAGTTGCGTATATACGCGGTTTTCACTAACTAAAGTAGCGTATATGATCTGGGTTTGAAAAAGAAAATAATTGACTTGATAATATTGATTCACCCCCTCCCCCCCTCTCAATATTATTTTCAACAATTGGTATCAGAGCAGGTCCTTCAGAAGAAGCTTGATCGCTTGAAGGAAGATCTATCATCATGAGCAACTACGAGAGAGAAGCATGAATCAAGGCACCAATTTTTTATGGGACCAACTTCGTCTATTGGAAGGTAAGAGTTACAACCTATCTTCAATCTCTTGGTACAAAAGTGTGGGATATCATAGATACAGGGTACACTTTTCCATCAACAAATCCTACAGATCCGACTGAGAAGAAGCAGTTTGAAACAAATGCAAAGGTTGTCAATACTCTATTAGGATGTCTATCTCAATCAGAATTCGTTAAGGTTATGTAGTATAAAACCGCAAAAGAAATATAGGACAAGATCATTCTGAGCTATGAAGGAGATGAACAGGTAAAACGAGCAAAACTTCAAACCCTCAGAATTCAGTATGAAAATCTCATAATGTACAATGATGAAAGTGTGGCTAACTATTTCCTACGCATAGATGAGATTGTTAAATGTATGAAAAATTTGGGTGAAGAAATAAAAGAGGCTGTTGTGGTTGAAAAGGTTCTGAGATCTTTGTCTTCTAAGTTTGAATCAAAAGTTTCTGCAATAGAAGAAAAGGAGAATCTACAGAAAATTACCATGTCGTAGCTACATGGAATTCTAACCACTTATGAAATGAGGAAAGGGGGATTCCTATGACTCAGGACATATGTTAGAAGAAGAGGAAGAATCAAATTTTGTCAAGAACCTTCAACGGGGTGCTGGAAGATTCAGAGGTAAGTTACCCTTCAAATGTTTTTCTTGTGGAAGAGTCAATCACTATACTGCCAAGTGTACTCAGAAAGGTAAGCTTGACAAAGGTAAGGAACCTATTAGATGGAACAAGAAACATAATGTAAATAAGAAAAGCTATTACACTCATGAAGACAGTGATGGATATTAAAATAGTGATGAAAATGAACAAGGTAATAATTATAGACTTTTAATGGCTTTTGAAGTTGATGATTTCATGGATGATATAGATGAAGAAGGTCTTTATGAAGAGATTTCTAAACTCAAAATTTGTTTAGAAGAGAAAAATATGATTATTGATACTCTGGAATTCCAACTGGCTAAAAGTGAAAAACATCATGGAAAGTTAGAATGTGAAATTGTGGGACTTAGAAAAGAGATTGAGAAAACTAAAGCTATTAATCTTATATTTGTTAAAGGATCTAAAACGTTAGATGAGATTATCAATGTGCAGCATTCTCGACTAATCAAGACAGGTCTGGGATATAATGAAGAAGAAACTCGAGTGCAGAAACCATCCACCTCCAAAAGTTATCTTGATGAAGCAAGGAGAAGTGAGCAAAGGCTCAATGGATATCACCAGGTAAATTAGGGACAATTTACCTCAAGAGTGAACAAAGACTACCAGGTAAATTGGGGGCAATCTACTTTAAGGATGAACAGAAGCTACAACCAGCCACAGGTAAATCCTTCTCAATTTGCCTCAAGAATGGATGTCAATAGAAACTACAATCACTTGGTTGGTAATCGTAGGAGTTTCTTCAATGGCCAATGTTTCTCTTGTCATAACTTTGGTCACAAAGTAGCTCAGTGTGTTGCATATAAGACAATCATGACTAGAGAAGCTCAAAAACAAAGAAATATGACTGGAATCATGAAAAGGACCTACAATAACTTTTCTGCTCTTGAAAATGAAATAGAATGTTCTATTTGTAACAACTTCGGTCACGAAGATTCTGAATGCAGGAGTAGGTTTCAGAAGACAACTCAGAAGGAACAAGCCTCAAGTGCCAAAACATGGAGAATGAAGGAACCGCAACCAGAAAGATGTGGGATAGCCCTATATGTAGAAGGACAAGAAAATCAATGGTACATTGACAGTGGATGTTCGAAACATATGACAGGTGATAAAGAAAAACTTCAATCATATAGTGCCTTAGAAAAAGAAAAGAAGGTCTCATTTGGAAATGACACCCCTACGCTCATAAAAGGTAAAGTTTCTGTTCAGTTGAAAGAAAAGGTCAAAGCTGGAAATTATATATGTTGATGGCTTGAAGCATAATCTATTAAGTGTCAGTCATATGTGCGATCAAGGAACTGAGGTAATATTTCGATCAAATGGATGTAGTGTTCGTGATCTTGATACAAGAAAAACAGTGATCAAAGGCATAAGAACTCCAAATAACTTATACATATTCAAAGAAGGACAACAATAATGCTATCTGAGCAAGAATGATGAACACTGGCTATGGCACCAGAGGTTGGGGCATCTAAGCTTCTCATAGATAAGGAAAGCATGCAAATACCAGGCAATTCGTGGTCTTCCAAACATTAGAATTCCAGACAATACAATATGAAAATCATGTCAGTTTGGTAAGCAAACCAGAACTAACTTCCCTGAGAAGGAAGGATCAGCTAGTAGGCCACTTGAACTTGTCCACACTGATGTATGTGGTCCATCTAGGAAAAGGTCACCTTGGGGAGAAGAATACTTTATATTATTCTTTGACGATTTTTCCAAAATGTGTTGGATAGGACTTATGAAGCACAAAGACGAAGCCTTAGAAAAATTCAAATCTTTCAAAGCCTTGGTTGAAAACGAATCAGATCACAAAATTAAGTGCCTCGGGTCTGATAGAGGTGGGGAGTTTACCTCAAATGAATTTTTCGATTTTTGTGAAGAACATGGAATAAGAAGGGAATTATCTACAGCTAGGACTCCTCAGCAAAATGGAGTAGTGGAAAGGATGAACAGAACGGTTCAACAAATGGCTCGTGCTATGCTTGATGAGTCTAGAACTTCCGCAACTTTCTGGGGTGAAGCTGCATTTGCTGCAGTTGTTATTCTCAACAAAACAAACATCTAGGTGAACAACACTCAAACCCCTCATGAGCTCTGGTATGGTGAGACTCCTTCAGTAAAATATTTCAAAATTTTTGGAAGCAAATGCTATATCGAAAATACCGATGAACATCTTGGAAAGTTTGAACCTAGAGCAGATGAAGGCATTCTCCTTGGTTACTCTCCCCACAGCAAAGCTTACAAGTGTTATAATAAAAGGCTTGGAAAAATTGTTGAAAGTATTGATCTAGTGGTTGATGAAGAAAACACTCCTAGGCAGGTAAGATCTGAAGATTTCGAAGATCATGAAGACTATCCATCAACATCATTCATGATGAAGAAGAAACCCATGAGGAGCCTGAAGAACAAATAAGGATAGAAGAAAAGACTCCATCCAGGTATGTTCAGAAGAATCATCCAAAATCTCAAATTTTGGGGCGAAAAGAGGCAGGAATACAAACAAGAAGAACAATTGCAGAAGCTTCAAGCTATTTGGTATTGCTTTCCTCCACTGAACCGCAAAATGTAAGAGAGGCATGCAAAGATGAATGATGGGTCAAGGAAATGGATGAAGAACTTGAGCAGATCGAAAAGAATAATACTTGAGAGTTGGTTCCTTGACCAAAAGATGAGAATGTCATAGGGACAAAATGGATCTTCAAAAACAAGTTGAATGAAAATGGGGAAGTCATTAAAAACAAGGCCAGACTTGTTTGTAAAGGGTATGCTCAACAAGAAGGAATAGACTTTGAAGAAACTTTTGCTCCCGTTGCTAGACTTGAGGCCATCAGAATGTTCCTTACTCTCTCTAGCTTTCAGAAGTTCAAAGTATTTCAAATGGACGTGAAATCAGCCTTTCTGAATGGAGACATAGAAGAAGAAGTGTACATTGAGCAACCAGATGGATTCATCCTTGGTAATGATCCAAATCTTGTATGCAGACTAAAGAAGGCTCTCCATGGTCTCAAACAGCCTCCAAGGGCTTGGTACTATCGTCTGGACAAATACCTTCATCAACAAGGTTTTTCAAAGGGATTAGCAGATAGCAATCTTTATATAAAAATTGAAAATAACAAATTGCTAATACTTGTTGTGTATGTAGACGATATCATCTTTGGCAGCAATGAAGAAGCTATGAGTCAAAACTTTGCCTTGGTGATGCAGAAGGAATTCGAAATGTCTTTGCTTGAAGAACTGACATATTTTCTTAGTTTACAAATCCAACAAAATAAAGGCGGTATCTTTTTATCTCAAACCAAGTATCTCAAGCAGATCTTGAAGAAGTATGGCATGGAAGATTCGAAACCAGTATGCACTCCTATGGTCATAGGATGCAGCCTCAGTGCAAATAATGAATCAGCAGCAGTGCATCAACCAACCTATAGGTCCATGAATGGAAGTCTGCTCTATTTAACAGGTACCTGACCAGACATCATGCATGCAGTAGGAATGGTTGGAAGATTTCAGGAAAATCCTAGGGAAACTCATCTTCAGGCAGTAAAGAGAATTTTCAAGTATTTTCAAGGGACTCAAAACTATGGCCTATGGTATCCTAGAGATGCGGATCTCACTCTTCATACTTATACAGATGCAAATTGGGCTGGAAGCGTGGATGATAGAAAAATCACTAGTGGTGGTGCATTCTTTATGGGTTCCAGGTTAGTATCTTGGTTCAGCAAGAAACAGAGTTCTATTGCATTATCTACAGTTGAAGCAGAATATGTGGTTGTTGCATCCTATTGCACTCAACTCCTTTGGATGATGCAAACCTTGCAGGATTTTCAAATCACTTGTACACCACCTATCTCCATCTTATGTGATAATACAAGTGCAATCAGCATTTCAAAGAACCCTGTCATGCATTCAAAGACTAAGCACATACCGATCAAGTATCATTTTCTCTGGGAACAAGTGCTGGAGCAAAAGGTCAAATTGGAATATGTTCCCTCCAAGGAGCAAGTTGATGATATTTTCACCAAACCATTGCCTAGGGAGGCATTTGAATACCTTAGACAGAAGCTGGGGGTTGTTGATGCATCATCCTGCTGTTGAATCTTGTTTGTTGTACGCAGGTGGATACACGTACATTTGCCGGTCTATGTGGGTCGAATAGGTCTATCAGAGATCATTTGGCACGGGTTCACGGGGAGCATATATTCTTCTAATGATGCATTGTTGGCATTATCTTATAAGTCCTTGGTTTGATTTCTCAAGAGTTTTCTGGTGGAGTAGATCAATGTGTGCTGGTTTGAAGGATGATTCTGCTGATGATAGTTGTTCTTGTCTCTATGTCATGTACTTCTTTTCATATCAAGGTCATGTAACAGCCTATGTTGGTTTCCCCACTATGCCTGGGATGAATGAGTTTTGTCTATCTCGTGTATTCCCACTTGGATGGGAGATGGATGTATGTATGAGTCTTGATGATAGGAAGGTTACTTATAATGTATGGAGTCCTATTATTTATTGTAGAACATCTTTTTGCAGACAGCATTTCAGCACAGAGCATATACAAAGGGGGAGCTCGTTCAGAGTTTTCAGCAGGTACTCAGGGGGAGTATGGTAGTCCGCCCCTTTGCCCTTGATGTCAAAGGGGGAGAGTGATTGGTCGTTGTTTCCATCAAGTCCAAAGGGGGATATTTTTGGCATTATGATACATATGTTGTACTTGATGGCAACCCACTCATCTCAGATGATAACTTATACTGCAGCAAAGTTATTTTCTGGTTCGCAGGTGCTCAAATCAAAAGGTGCGAACTGAAAATTTCACACACTTTCATGCAGAGAAACATTCCTTTCATGCAAAGAAAAGTTCACGCACTTTCATGCAGAGAAACTTTAACGCACTTTCATGTAGAGAAAAGTTCCTTTCATGCAGAGAAAAGTTCCTTTCATGCAGAGAAACTTTCACGCACTTTCATGCAGAGAAAAGTTCCTTTCATGCAGAGGAAAGTCCATGCCCTTTCATGCAGAGAAAAGTTCACACACTTTCATGCAGGGAAAAGCGCACGCACATGGGAAATCTTATGGTTGGTTCATGGTATTTAGTCCTTGGTATTTGAACCTATGGTTTTGGGCCATGGTATCTCGTCATAAGTGTTGATCCCAAGTATTGGGTCCATGGTATTGAATTGTTATGGTTTTTGGTCTGTGGTATTGTGAAAGGCCTAAGGCTATAAAAGAGGAAGGAGATCATTTGGCAAGGCATATTCTAAATTAATGAATATCTGATAAAGTGCTAGATCTGGAATACTGTGATTGGGTTACGGTGCAGATCTGGATCTGAATGTAGAAGGAACCTGAGTGCAAGGAGAAGGATAAGTTCTATTGATGGGTCAAAATCTTAAGGCTGGAATAGTGGTATCTCTATATGATTTTGATATGTGATATGTGGCACACACTTGATCTATAAATCTGATAATCTGGGTTAACTAATGTTTGAATGTTTGAAAGAATGAATTTATAGATCTGTACGCAGGTTCAGTGAAGCGAAGGCGCGTATACACGCTGTTCTTGTGAGGGAAAGTCACGTATACGCAGGTCGGTATTGATACAGAAGCGTATGCACGCAGGTTTCTGAATAGTGAAGTAGTGTACATCTCTTGATTTATGTTCTAGCTGCTTCTATTTATTGCTATAGTGTTTTGGGTTCAGAAGTGGGGTGCGATTACTGTTATTGTGATCTGGGTACAGTCGTCGAAGAAGTGTTTATTTTGATGCAGTTTTGATTGGTGAAAAGGTGATTGGTTGATGCAGAAATTCTTGATGTTTTATTGATGTTATTTGTGGATCTAGTCTGAAAATTTATGAAACGTGGTCCCTAGAAGGAAGAGAAGGTTGTAGTCTTCTGCAGGTAGCAGCCTGCGTACTAGTATCTCAACTAGTATAAGAACTAAGGGGGTTATAGCTCCCTTCCAGGAGAAGCTAGAAAACGAGAGAGGGTTGTATCTCTCTGCAGGTAGCAGCCTGCATACTGGTAAAGGACTGCACCAGTACAAAATCATTGTAAAAAGAAGTTTCTAACTGAAAAGATAGAGACATATTGCAGCAGGTGGTTTTCACCCACATTGGTTTCCACCTTATATCTTGTGTTCTTGTGTGTGATTGTCTTCTGCTCTATTTTTCTGTTTCTGGTTACTGTTTATATGATCCGGATGCACAAATTAATGTTCAACATCTATAGAATATTTTAAATTATAAGTCTATATGGTATACAGAGGTTTCCTTATTAGTAGTTGCATATATACGCGGTTTTCTCAAACTGAAGTAGCGTATATGTTATGGGTTTGAAAAAGAAAATAATTGACCAGATAATACTGATTCAGCCCCCCTCTCAGTATTATTTCCAACAAGAAATATTAGAGAGAAGACATTAATCAAAATCCCAGAAGCTAACTCACCCCCCTGCAATCGTCTATATATGGATCCCTCATCCCAGAGATCCAGAGGCTGGAATTTTGCATCTTGTAAGGAAATGTTGTTGGTTTCCTGGTGGAACATCATAGTGTTGGGTGATCTAAGCTTTTCATGAGGTGAAGAAGGGCTTTCATGCTAGGAGGATGACGCTGGGTTAGATCAATGGGTTGTAATCCTCTCTTCTAATCTTTATATCAATAAAGCTATTCAAGTTTCCCTCCACATTCTTTTATATTTGATGATATATGCATTTGTGTGGTCAATATATATCTGGTCCTCTATTGTTTATGATTGTAGATCTTTGTACTTTGAAGGTATTATGCTGCTTTGACTTTACAGGTACTCTTTGAAGCGGAGTAATCAAGGAAGGAGCGGCAAAGATCCGTCAGAGGGGAGAAGGAACAAGCAAGGAACCAAGCGAGAGATTGAGGTTGGTATTCTTTGCTCCTCTCCTATCTACCTTCTCATAAAGGGAAATGAAAGTAACTTTAGTTTTTTTGTTTCTAAAATAGCTACCCATCTTAGTGGGACTAGCAGCTCTGCATGGACACTAGATTTCCCGATAACAAGGAGTCATCTAACGAGGGGAGGAATTGTCCAGCCAAAAGTGACCGGAATCTGGGCAAAAAAATTTCAAAAAATCTTGTAGAGACAATGTTTGAATTATGTTTTTGATGGTGGAAATGGATTCAGCACCATCAAAAGCTTCTAGGACACCTGAATTTTGAATTTTAAGGACACCTGAATTTTGAATTTTAACAACTATAACTTGGAGTTACAAAAATCCTTGCCAGATTTTCTCTAAATATGACTGGAATTTCCATAACTTTCGAGGAATTCATCTGGATAGTTAAACTACAACGAAAATAACAGGTTTTTAATAAAATTTTGATGAAAATTTGAGATTTCTTTTTGGAAATCTAGGTTATAGTAGTCAAATTTAAGAATTTTAGGTGTTCCATGAGTTTTTGAGGATGTTTTATCAATTTTCACTATTAAAAATACTATTCAAACATTTCCAATGTCATGTTTTTCTTTAAAAAAAAAAGAATTATTGAATTTTCCATGAGAAAATCATCACTTACATAAACAAGTCCATAAAATTACCCAAATGGATATATATATATATATATATATATATATATATATATATATATATATTATATATATATATATATATATATATATATATATATATATATATATATATATATCTAATTGAAATATGAAAAAATTACATTTTGTATATGCATTTCTTACATTTTCAAAATTTGTGAGAAGTAGAGTCCAAAAGTTTGGCCTTTTACTAGCCAATGATAAAAAAACATGTGTGTGCACTATATGAAGTGTTGGAGTGTCCATAATATAGCAAACATACAGATTAACATACAATTATAGTTGTAAAAAGTCCAAACAAGAGTACATTATCAAAAAACATGTGTGTGCACTCTATGAAGTGTTGGAATGTCCATAAATATAGAAAACATACACATTAACATATAGTTTAATTGTAAAATGTCCAAACAAGATTATATCATCAAAGGATATCATAGTAAATGAACATGATAGCACTGATTTTGTTTTTGTGCATCCAGTTATTCATAGTAAATAAACATGATACAGATTAATATACAATTGTAGCTCTAAAAAGTCCAAACAAGAGTACATTATCAAAAAATATCATAGTAAATAAACATGATAGTCTTGATTGTGTTTCTGTGCATTTAGTCATCCTTTCATGAAAGGATGATGAAAATATTATTGTTTAGTGGCCTTTTACTAGCCAATGATAAAAAATCATGTTTGTGCACTATATAAAGTGTTGGAGTATCCATAAATATAGAAAAAATACATATTAATGCATAGTTTAGTTGTAAAAAATTCAAAACAAGATTATATCATAGTAAATAAACATGACAATGTTGGTTATGTTTTTGTGCATCCAGTTTCAATCTCCTTGTTGATAACTTCTTCACTGCTTCTTATTTACATGGGACTTTTTCATTTTTTCAATTTAGTCCTATGCATTCTATGTGGAATAGACATTTGATGAGGCTCCTTGTCATTCTAGCAGTTGATAACTGACCGTGAATTAACTATGTAGCTTCAGTATCTTTTCATTTTCTTTCATTTGAAGATGAAGCCAAAGTAGTTTCAGATATGCAAACAAAAGATTGCACATATTTTCCACTTCTTTGTTCACACTTTGTTTCAGTGCTAATACTTGCTTCTTCAACATTTTCTCTAATAGTCATTGATCCTTCTTTATTATTTCTTGTAGAACTGACTCTTTTCACTTTCACTTGCAGCTCTTGTTAACAATCTCTCACATTTGAGGCACCTAGATGTGTGATAAATACGCCTTCCAGATCAACATCTTGCCAACATTCAACTTATTTTGAATTAAATTTATGCAAAGACTTCACAAACTCTATTAGCCTTCAACTTCTTTTAATTTAAAGCTATGAAAAGACTTCACAAACTCTGCTAGCTAGCTTCCGTTCTTCATGGTTACTCGTTACTCGTCCATTAGTAAATGGAAAATAAATAAATTATTTCTTCTTTTTTTGTTCAAATTTAACTTGCCAATCGTAGTATTGCCTGTAAACTTCAACAAAAAATACTTCTTTGTTCACACTTTGTTCACACTTTGTTTCAATGCTAATACTTGGTTCTTCAACATTTTGTCTAATAGTCATTGATCCTTCTTGATTATTTCTTGTAGAACTAACTCTTTTCGCTTTCACTTGTAGCTCTTATCCACAATCTCTCACATTTCAGGCACCTAGATGTGTGATAAATGGGCCTTCTAGATCAATGTCTCGCCAACCTTCAGCTTCTTTTAAATTAAAGCTATGTAAAGACTTCACAAACTCTGCTAGTTGGCTTCCATTCTTCATGGTTACTCGTTGCTCATCTATTATTAAATGGAAAAAAAATAATATGTTTCTTCTTTTTTGTTCAAATCTAACTTGCCAATAGTAGTATTTCCTGTAATTCTTCGAAGAAATATTGGTTTACCTCGAATCCCATGAACTTGAATAACCATATTATTTCCTCTTTATTCATGTATCCCTTTTCCAAGAGGAAAACTTGTGTTTTGCCAGATATTCAATGGGGCTCTCTTCGAATTATCATGTAAATAACTTTCTTTACAAAAATATCTTGAATTAGACAAAACATTGGAATAACTCCCTGCTCCCACAATATGGGATAGAAAAAATGCATTGGTTTTTTTTTCAAAATTTAAATTGGGGTTACGTGGAAACTCATAAAAAATATGACTTGACATCAGGGACGTTATCAAATACACCATCATGAAAAAACCAAAGCTCTTGAATAAATTTACTGATTGAAAACACAATTCATTTCAAATAAGGTTAGTGTAGTCGAATACACAAATATTTTTATATGAATAATGGATCACATAAAGAATGGATACTGGGACATTGGCCATATTTTCTTGGCCCATTAAATGTGCATAAAATGAACAAAACCCTCTAAATGGTTCTCTAAACAAAGTAATATCTAGAGAGGAAAAATCAAAAGGAACCTCAGAAGCTGGCGAAATGAACTCTGGTATAATTTTCAAGCCACCTACCTGTGATTTTAAAAAGTTATTTTCTTTTGAAAAATATAAGTGCATATCTAATATCAACAACTTCAATATCCACCTGAATATTTCCAAAATCAAAGAAATATGAGTAGCTTTGGTCGATAGCCTAATTGTTTTTGTTTTTAAATCAAATTTCTATGTGCATAAATAAATGATTCCTATGAAATAAAATACTTATGGAACCCATGCAACGTGCGCTAATTTTGTAGAAAAAATCTTATTGCTACTCTTTGCTTGTGCAAAAAGATTCACATATCACCGATACGCAACCAACCACTAAAATCTCTAATTGATGAGGGCAAGTGAGTTAATAGTATCAATGCAAATAACTTATTTCCTTCCCCACGAAGCCATCTCTTCTTTGTAATTTTAGAATATCATGTCGTCCAACAACATTTTAAATGCGATTTAGGTATAGATCATCATTATGCTAAACAACCACCACCTGTTACTACTCTGCACGTGAATCTCTTCTATAGGACACTTTCAATATATAACATTTTAGTATATCAAAGTCTACATTTACAAAAAATAGTATAAATAATTCACATAATCTAAACGTTCCACAATTTTGATTAAAAAAAATAGGAGAAATTATAACACAATTTTTAGAAAACTGTGAATAGTTTCTTGTGAAATTGAATTATAGTTGTCAAGCTCCGGGACTTTATGTATCAAAGTAATTGTTGATAATATTAAATTTTCTGCTTTTTCCATTTTCGCTATTTGTGACTATTCTACATGTGAAATCCATTTGGTGGAATATTTTGAATAAATAGCATTTCAAAAACAACAAAGCATACGTTTCCTAGAAATAGCACAAATAGTTTAAAAACAAATCTCGAAATTTGGAAACTAGTTACTGGAAACAATTTAAATGTAAATATTTTCTAATAATGATAACTATCTTACAGGCTATCAACAATCACGTCCACTATTAAATCGATATCAGTTTAGAGGTAATAACGTTTATGTTCCCGATTATGTGTCAATCCATCCATTCGCCAAAAGGATACAAAATTGTTAATGCCATTATGTCATGAACGAAAACGAGGAAACTGAACTCTGCACAATAAAAGTATTTCCTCTGCTTCTTCGTATTTATTCCGGTTTTGCATAACCTACAAAACGCAATTTTGTAATTCCATGACTTTCCATATGCAACGTGCACTTCCCACATTGATTACAATCACGAGTAAAACTTCAACCACAACACTATTAATTGTTTCTTGCAATTGATAAAATTTATTATTAGTAATGTTATTTAATTTAGTTTTATGATTTTTAGGTTTATTATTGTTTAATGAAATCTTTCATTGTGCAAGAATAGCTTCATGCACACAATGTAAGATTTATTATGGGCTTGAGGCAAGAAAATCTCCACAAGGTGAAACCAATTGCTATATATAGCATGAGTTATATAATTACAATTTCTATATATAACATGCGTTATATAATTACTTACTTCTGCATATGCATTTTTTCTTTGCATAACCCCTACACATGCGTAACCACTTTCACACTACAACTTTTTTTATTTACAATATAAGGTTTAATATGAGTTTCATATAAGAAAAGCTATCCCCAATAAAACAAGTTTCTATATGCAATAGTACTAATGTAAATACTTATTTTCTTTAAGTAAACAAATTGTATATGTCTATAACCAAATTAATTACAAATGTTGGTTTACAATTGACTATTTCAAAACGAAATATGGAGTTTTTTCACAATGCTTCGAAAAAATAGATCCCATAGTTCAATGTATTATTATTATTATCATCATCATATGTTGTTGTACGAAGCTTCTACCCTAGCGAAGAAGCTTCTTCTGCACAATGAAAACTTCCATTATAATCCTTGCAGAATGAAAACTTCATACAATGAAACACTGATGTGTGCAATTCTTGCTTTTATGCTTGCATTCATAAATAAATATACCTAGAACATAATATTCAAGCTTTCTGGCTGAGTAGCCTTCAATAATTATCAAGATAGTTACAAAACTGTAATTGTATTCAGATTCAAATGTTAGTCACAACAAACGCAAGATATCTAACAACCAAAACTTTTGCCAAGCATTCATCGTCATTGTAAACAAAACTAGAACATACTAAAGAGTCTTTGTGTTTCACAAGCCTTGAAGAGTAACCAACACAGTTACAATAAAAAATGTATTCATATTCAAATCATAATTGCTATAACTATCATTCAAATAAACATCACAAATGCAATAGGTATCTCTGAACCAAAACTCCTGCTAAATGTTTATTTTTATTGCCAACAATTTTCATACCATTACATAGAATATAAAAGCTCAAAAGCATAGTCTCATGAACTTATGTTCAATCAATGATGCTGAGAAATTCTAAAGAATCCATGGTAAGACAAGTTCACATGTAAAGCATTATTTAAGAATTTTTTATATAACTGGTAAAAAGTTTAAGTATTAGAACAGAGTAAGAAAAAAGCCATTTTAATTATCATTCATTACAGAACATTAGCTAATACATAAAAGTTCAAAGGAAATACTGGAAAAAACAGGTTCAATTACTATTTTATGTACAACATTTGAGAATCTAGGTCCATAAAACATCCAATTTGAAATGTTATCTGAAATTGTTTATGTAATTAGTAAACATACTGAGAGATAGAAAAGATAGTAATTAAAATTCAAAATAAGTTATGATTACAGAGCCATGGTCTAGAAAATATCCCTTGTTGCATAAAGCATTTATGAAAGTGCTAATACTTCAGTTGTAAATCTAAACGCATTCATGCCAATGGGGACTACAATTGGAATCTCATCGACCGTAATCTCTAAAATTCATCTGCAACATATAACAAGGAACTGCATTTAGGAATTAGACCATTTCATCATAACACACACATAAGATTTCGATAGTAAAATTCTTTGATGACAAACAAAATGTGCCAATGTATTAAAAAAAATATAATGTGCAAAAGCACAACCCAATACTTTAGCCCTTAACTATCTATTGGAATCAGGATTCTTGCAACGAATTCCTTCATTTTAGCTTCCAAGAATTCTTTCATCGAAGCAACAGTAATATATTTTTTAACACATTCATTGAATATCTTCTCCTTAATTTCTTTTACTTATTCCTACAATTGAAAAACCAAGACAGAGTAATCTTCATTGGAACTAACAAGTAATTAGCCATTTGCTAATTTTTTCTGCACTAAAATTAGTGATATCATCGAACTCTGTTTCATGTGATTGTTTCAGCTAATCCAAATCAACCATCAACTTGTCCTTCACTTTTAATCTAGACTAATATGTAATACACATATTGTTTAAATCTTGAACAATCGCTACCACCTTGAGATATTAATTTGCTCTTAGATTTTCTATGTCTCCACACTCTGAAATAATTTCCTCTAATGTTATGATTTTCCTAGACCATGTGTAACACACCACCCCACATTTACCCAATTTCATCGGCCTTCCCAAGAAAACATGAGACAAAGTGGTACTATGACATGACCCAACCTCCTAGCTCTAGTTAAGGAAGAGGGGCTAATGCAGAGTTACCCCTGCTAACACCCATAGTGTGCACATGGATGCATAAACACATTTTTCCCAGGTGTTTTAACTAACCAAGAGTCAAAATATTCAACCATAAATGGTTAAGGCCCTATATAACAATTCCTTGTTATTGGGACTCAAATCACCCCTTCACACTTTGCATAAGCCTTTATTAAAGTCTTTTACTCGAACCCTTCCTATCAGGACTGGTTATCCCTTATAAACCTTCCATTCTTTTAATATCGGGACTGTTAAAACCCTTCACAACCTTTATAATCCTTCAAGCATCCTAAAACCCGCATATATAATCCTTCCCCTTGGTTAATACATAATTAATGCATGAAAACTCTTTACCGGGACTAATTTCCTTATAATCCAAATACAAAGGAAATATACCAAAAAATCGCATTTTCCCTCGGTACAGTCTTTGCACAAAACCCAAGATTAAACTTTATCGCAATCAGCAATCGCTCCTATCGTGAGTTTTGCTAACATTTATTCCTCTCGGTCCTCCGATATGTGATAATGCATAACTTCCTGGACTTCAAATCACATTAACTACACTACATAACTTTTTGGGTCTGCTCTTCGCTCCGACCCTTTCCACAGCACCGATCTCCCAACTCTCTGATCGCTTATTTATCGCTATTGGTGATATCGCAACGTCACGTTGCTATCCCTTGGCACCTCTGACTGCCGACTTGCGATTAGATCTGGACCGTTGATGTCCATGATCAATCGGCCATCTCTAATCGCAATTCCTTAAGGTTTAGTTCCAATTACTTTTAAAAAGACTCTGCCAATGTGATTTAATCTGGACCATTGATCTTTCAAATCCAATGGTCCCTGAGCCTCAATACTTCAAATCCTCGTCTTCTTCTTTACTTGGGTTTTTTTCCGCTATTTCTTCTATTCTTCTATGGTTTCCAAGGTTTCTTTAACTCAGTTCTGTTGTTTGTTGTTTTCGATGCGTGACTCCTTTTGGACTACCCTCTCATGCTCCCTTGATTGTTCTCATCCTAGATCACCTCTTGAACCCTTAATGGATTTAAAGGTCCATTACGAACCTACTGTTCGTTCCTCTCCTTGTCCTCTTTTCCTCCACTATGTATTTTCCTCGACCTGTCTGCACACACATTTATATTGAATTCCAATTCAACCATCATTCATCATTCAATCATTCGAACACACATTCGAACTCAGAATTGAGTTCTTCTATATATAAAAAAATAACAATTGATTACACAACGAGACTTTGTCTCTTTGGCTTGATCTTTTGATTGTGATGGCCTCTCTCCCTCTCTTTCCTATAGGCTTACAGACACACTCTCCTTGGCTGGCTGGCTAGCTAACTCCCCCATTCAACTTCTCTCTTTTTTTATTTTCAATACATTCTGAGTAGTTTATTTACAGTTGCTCAACAATTTCTTCAAACTAATTGCTAACTAATCCTAATATTCTCATGTTCTCCTACATTCAAGAACATTTACAAATATGTCTAATTAATTCATATTCTCATTGAAAATCACCCAAAGACTTAAATATTTACATTAACCCAATACTTGGGGAACCAACTTCCCTAAAACACAAGACCCCCTATGTCTACTAATATACAATGATTTACTTGGGGTGAATTCTCATGCATCAGACTCCCTAGCTTGAAAACATTCATGATCTCCTAATCATGTGTTCTCATAAGGTAATAGGAAACCTCCAGGGTCCCAAAATTTAGTTTGTAGAAGTCCAAGTGCTCTGTTCCTTTGCTGTTGTTGCATGTTTGTTGCCTTTTGTCTCATTCTCCTTTCTTTTCTTCCTTTCTCAATTAGCTTCATCTTCTAGTTGATCACTCCTTCTGTCATCAGCTTCCTCCATCTGAGCTGTGTCATCATTAACTGCCACAATTCTTCTATCTCCAAGTCCAACACGTCTTTGGTCTGGTACACATATTTTCTTTCTTTGGTCTTCTGATTATTGTTTCTTTCTTCCAACTTCTGCATCTTCATGCTTTTCTCTTCTTCTTGCATCAAATCTTCCTCAACATCTGCAACAAAATCTACATTCACAAACCAATTATTAAAGTCCAAAACATAAGGCCTTGGTGCCTCTTCTCTCCTTGGCAACAATTCAGCTTGCTGCTCTGTTCTCTCCTCCTCTATCAGCACATCAATATGTTATTTTGAATTCTTAGCAGAATTCTTGAGACTGTCACCTAGTCTCTCTTCCACATCATCTTCTCCAATGATGTCTTCCTATATTTGTTCACTATAGTGAACTTCTTCATCCTTAGTTTACTGCTGGCTAACTCTTCTTTGCAATTTTTTTATTCTTACTGCCTCCCTTCCATCCTTACCCTCTTGTTATTTAAGAACCTTCATCTTATCTTCAAACAATCTCTATCTTTTCCCATCATGGCAAACTTCTCCATCCTCATTCAGTCCTAATTTTACAACTTGAATGCTTGCTTTCTAGATTTATTGCCTTCTCTTCAAAAGACTTAACTCTCACCACAACCTTATCATTTCACTTGGAAGCTCTCCCAAAAGTTTTACACAATCCTCACTATCTCCTTCTTTGTCGCAAGAAGACAGTCATCATCATACTTGGCTTGGCAACTTTCAGCTTCATTCAAGACAATTCCATAGGATGGTTTTTCTTTTGCAATACTTGTGTTCACACACAATTTGTGAATTCTAAACCCATGATATTTCATGATCTCATTTGATGATTCAATCATCAAATCCTCCTCATCTTGTTCTTTTAGAACAAAATTTAGATTCTGCCTATCTTCTTCCTTTTCTTTGACAATATCATAAAATTGTCCTTCTTCGTGTGGTCCACCTCTTCTAACATCCTTCAGTAGATGTTCTTCCTCCTCTATGACAGCTTTAACATTTTGCTGCCTACTCCCAGGTGACTCTTCTGTCTCCTTCAGAATTTGAGATCTTTCCATCTCAGTCTTGATCTGAACAGATTTCTGATTTTGCTCCTTCTCTCTAACAAGCTCTAAAGTTTGTTCATACTCCTATGATGTACCTGCAATCATCCACAAATCATTAACTTCAAAATCACAAGACCCGGTGGTCTCACTTGCTCCTTCAATTATCAATCTTCTTTTCTACTCTAAATTTTTTACATGATTCAATTTCTTAGGTTCAACTTCATCTCTTATTAGCATCTCCTTAGGCTGTCTTGAACTATCACAATAGTCCATGAGACCTTCACTTAATCTCCACTCTTCATCTGTCTCTTCAGTGCAGACTTCACCTTCTCTTAGAATTTCACCCTCTTCTGGTTCACAGATGGACACTTCCATTACCAACTCAGCTTCTTTGAGTTTTTCTGATTCCAATTGAACAATTGTCTGCTCAATCTTTCTCAAATCCTCTACTAGCTCTAAATTCACCTGTTGATCCCTTTTCTTTTGTAGCTTCTACCACTTCACTCTTCTTCTCATGGTCCAACCATGCTTCTGGCCTTCATCAATTCTCTACAACATCTCCATCAATACTTCAATCTGGAGACCTATCTCAGCTTTCTCTCTGTCAAACTCTTCTTGGCTCATCCTCTTTCTATTTGCCTTGGCAACCTATTTCTTCATCCTTCTTCTATTGTGGTCTTCCTTAGAACCTCTATTATGACTATTAGTAGTCATCTTCTTCGCCACATCTAAGAGTTCCTCATTCATTCACTATGAGCTTGTATTAAAGCCTATGCAACAACAAGTCCTCCTTGTTGCAACTTACCTCACCAAGCTTTCCTTTGTACTTGGTCTTTTGGCAAGTACTTGGTTCTCTACCTTTGGAACCTCCTTTGAGCACTTATCTACTCCTTCTAGGCTTCAAATCACCTGCACCCTTTAAGAACACAACTTTCCTTTTGTATTTCAATCATAATACTAGGTTCTGACCACACTCTCTTACAAACCCTTATTGGCTTCCCTCATCACCACTCTTAAGGATGTGATCTTCTTGATGAGATGCTTCACTAATTGTTGTTACCTACATATCAATGCTATTTAAACAAAGACCATTCCCAAGCTTTGAAAAGTTTGCTTCTCAATTCCCTTTTGAGAATACTCTTATCCTCTTTGTCCAACCTTCAATTGGAATCTTCAAGTTCATTGCCACTTCTCCTTCAGAGTGTTTTCCTTACTCTACCTTCAAGAACACATCTGGTTCTCCTCTCACTGCTTCTCTTCTTTTCCTTTGCTGAGGTACTTCATCTGTAACCACAATCTTCAATTTCAATTTGAAACAAAACCTGTCATCTCACCTTCAAGATCTCTGCATGATCTTGTTCCACCATTCTCATAATTGTCCTCGATCTTCTTGCATCTGCAAGTTCTACTGCACTTTTTATCCCTGTGTGCCTGCTATTTACCAGATTAAAATTTGATCTCCTCTTTCCTGCATAAAAAACTTAAAACATGCCTCTATTCTAAGTTTTCCCAAAGAGCTTTAACTTGCTCTTATACCAATTAATGCAGGGTTACCCTTGCTAACACCCATAGTGTGCACATGGATGCATAAACACATTTGTCTCAGTTATTTTAAGTAACCAAGAGTCAAAATCTTCAACCATAAATGGTTAAGGCCCTATATAACAATTCCTTGTTATTAGAACCCAATCACCCCGCTTAAACCCTCTATCGGAACTCAAATCACCCCTTAACACTTCGCATAAGACTTTATTAAAGTATTTTACTCGAACCCTTCCTATCGAGACTGGTTATCCCTTATAAACCTTCCATTCCTTTAATATCAGGACTATTAAAACACTTCACAATCTTTATAATCCTTCAGCCATCCTAAAACCCGCATATATAACCCTTCCCCTTGGTTAAGACATAATTAACGCATGAAAACTCTTTATCGGGACTAATTTCCTTATAATTCAAATACAAAGAAAATATACCAAAAACTGACATTTTCCCCTTGGTACGGTCTCTACACAGACCCCGAGGTTAAACTTTATCGCAATCGGAAATTGCGACTATCGTGAATTCCACTAACATTTATTCCTCCCGGTCCTCTGATATGTGATAATGCATAACTTCCCAGACTTCAAATCACATTAATTGTGCTACATAAATTTTCGGGTCCGCTCTTCACTCACCCTTTCCATAGCATTGATCTCCCAACTCTATGATCGTTGATTTATCACTATCGGCAATATCGCAATGTCGCGTCACTGTCTCTTGGCACCTCCGACTGCCCACTTGTGATTAGATCTGAACCATTGATGTCTATGATCAATTGGCCATTGCTCAACGCAATTCCTTAAGGCTCGGTTCCAATTACTTTTAAAAAGACTCTGCCGATGCGATTTAATCTAGACTGTTGATCTTCTGGATCCAACGATCCCTGAGCCTCAATACTTCAATTCCTCGTCTACTTCTTTACTTGGGTTTTTTTCCGCTATTTCTTCCATTCTTCTATGGTTTCCAAGGTTTCTTTAACTTGGTTCTATTGATTGTTGTTTTCATTGCGTGACTCCTTTTGGACTACCTCTCCTGCTCCTTTGATTGATCTCATCCTAGATCACCTCTTGAACCCTTAATGGATTTAAAGGTCCATTACGAACCTACGGCTCATTCCTCTCCTCAGCCTATTTTCCTCCACTATGTATTTGCCTCGACTTGTCTGCACACACATTTATATTGAATACTAATTCAACCATCATTCATTATTCAATCATTCAAACACACATTCAAACTCAGAATTGAGTTCTTCTATATATAAATAAATTACAATTGATTACAAAATGAGACTCTGTCTCTCTGGCCTAATCTTCTGATTATGATGGCCTCTCTCCCTCTCTTGCCCATAGGCTTACAAACACACTCTCCCTGGCTGGCTGGCTAGCTAACTCGCTAACTCCCCTATTCAACTTCTCTCTCTTTTTTTTTATTTTCAATACATTCTGAGTGGTTTCTTTACAGTTGTTCAACAATTTCTTCAAACTAATTGCTAACTAATCCTAATCTTCTCATGTTCTCCTACATTCAAGAACATTTACAAATATGTCTAATTAAATCCTATTCTCATTGAAAATCACTCAAAGGCTTAAATATTTACATTAACCCAATACTTGGGAAACCAACTTCCCTAAAACACAAGACCCCCTATGTCTACTAATATAGAATGATTTACTTGGGGTGAATGCTCTTGCATCAGGGGCCTAAAATGACCACCTAATGACAATTGACATAATTCCTTAGAGCTACAAGAAATTTAGTGGCCAAAGGACCACCCCAGGTGACCGCACCCTGAGATGAGGTTGATTTTCTCACCACTTAACCCCCAACTGCATTTATGACAAGGCCTAGGTGTAGTTGAAGGCCTCCAAATGCACACACAACACTTCTTGAGTGTGGTTATGAACCAAATTGTCCAATTCAGAGGGTGCGATCTCAAGATCTAAGCCACAATTCCAAGTCAAACTCTAGACTACTTCCCAGAACTAATTGAGACTTCTTAGAATCATTAATGACATAATAACAAGGATACACATTCAAACTTGAAGGAATAAATTGACACAGACTACCTAGAACCTAACAAACATTTCATCAAACACATGCAAAACATGTACGCTATAGGTCATGAATGCATATTAATTTGATCCTATAGGTTTGAGATTTATCTAAGAATCACTAAGAAGGCCCTATGCCCTCTCCTCAGTTGCAAAAAAAAAATTTAGTCCATACATTAATCAACCAATCAATAACTAAACAATTTATGACAAGATCCATAAATGATACACATCATATAACCAACATATAACCCGTAAATAACCAGCATATAAACCATGGAAACTCAATCGTAATATCAATAACATAATCGTTAGGAATATACATGAATCTCAATAGAAGAATAACTCTTATTAACATATGAAAATAACAAATAAGTCAGGGACTACCACATACCACCTGACCATACATTGGGTTGAACCAAATCTCTCTTTTAGCTAATCGCCCCCATGCCATATTCCAAGCATGAATGTAGGATCTCATGGAATAAACCAAAACAAAACCAAACTAGGGATTCCAAAGGCCAAACCACCTCAACCCTCAATCAGTGATTCCACCACATGATCAGACATCACTAACACCAACCAGATCAGTCTCTACCTAAGCTCTCTAGGGCTCCAAGAACTAGTAACTCAACCCACATAATTCTAGGGCTCAAGAGCATTTCTCCAACCCAGCTCAAGGGACTAGTAGCTCAACACACTAAGGGCTCCAGAGCATTTTTCCCAACCTAGGCTCCAAGTCTAGTAATGCAACCCAAGATTTTCCAGGGCTTCCATAGTGTTTGTTCCAACCCACAACCATAAGGAATTATGAGCACCAACCATAAAATAATCAAGTGGAAAAACCCATAGCACCACGACTATCCAGGACATGGTAACACAAGGCTAAAAACACTGTCAATCTAGGCAAATGGGCCATGCCAATGACAACACATAACTAACAAAACACATGCATATACCATGCATCCATAAACAAGCACTGAAATCACACATGTAACTTATTACCTGCAAAGAAATCCAACTATAGTTGTTGATCCACCTATTCCCATGCGATTTCCTACTTTCCTTGGCCTTCTTTATCCAAATCCAAAGTATGTCAAAGTGCTCCAAGAATGCTCTAAGTGTGCAAGAGTATGAGAGAATAAATGAGAGAGCCAAAAAATGAACTGAAAAAATATGATCAACCAAAAGCCGTGAACTGATCCTCATAAGACTTTTTATCATTAAGGCCTCTATTTTCTTCATTTCCCTTCATTTTCCCTTCAATTTCCTCCTCGTGCAAATTTGTGACTCTTCACCTCCCTTTTCTACTATTTTCCTTTATTTCATAAATAAAATTCCAATTAATGCCTCTTTTGTTTTTCCAGTTAATTTTCCAATTTAAATAGTCATTTATTAATTATCATTAATACCCATCATACGTTTTACCCAACATTCAACTTGGAATATGTGTCCCATGAGCTTGGTCTTTTTTTTCTTTTTCTTTTTTTTTACATAGGAAATCAACAAGAGGTTGTTAAAAACCCATCCCCCTTGGCAGAACATTGTCCTCAATGTTTAATGAAACTTATAAACCAACAAAACACATGCTTCTCATGGAGATTTATAACACAAACTAATAAAATATTTATCTGATATCATACTACAAAGACCATGACCATCATGTCATGAACACCATAACGCTTATTGGAGCTATATAAAATAGCTCATGGTGATATTTACATACATATACATATATGTATATAGACATAACCAAACACAACATCAACCACATATACAAGAATACATCCACTCAACCAATGAATAAAGAAGGATACATAGCCCGCATTTGATTATTCGTCTCCCATGTAGCTTCATCAGGCCCAAATTGCTTCTACTGCACTTTAAATTACTCCACTGCTTGATTCAAGTTGTGAGCATCTTTCATTGAAAAATTCACTGAGGTTCCAACTATAATTCTCCTTCTGGTTATACCTACAATACAGAACAATCAATCACATGATAAACATCCTTGACATATGTTTTAAGAA
This sequence comes from Pinus taeda, assembly GCA_000404065.3. Classification (NCBI taxonomy): domain Eukaryota; kingdom Viridiplantae; phylum Streptophyta; class Pinopsida; order Pinales; family Pinaceae; genus Pinus; species Pinus taeda. The sequence goes on from APFE030875286.1 coordinate 103,135, forward strand.
ATGAAACATGGAAAACACCATGGGCTTTCACTATCAGAGGAAGTGCAAGTCAATAGGCCACTGGTCGAATTCTCTAAAGAATCTCGAAAGGCCTACACTACCAAGGTATCATCTTCGAACATGATCCAATCCTTAAGGATCTCCTCTTGGCGTTGATGTGAAAGTACACATTCTCCCCAACCTAAAAATCCTTAAATATCCTGTACTAATTTGCATAACTCTTCTACCTATCTTCTACTTCCTCTAGATTCTTATTAATAACCTATGTTTCTTATTCCATCTCTACCAACATGTCCGGTCCAATCATTACCTTGTCCACTAAATCACTCCAACTGATGGGAGTCTTACAATTCCACCCATAAAGTGCCTCAAACAAACTCATCTTCAAGGAATCTTGATCCCCATTATTATATGCAAACTCTAACAGTAGAAGATACTCTTCCCACTTCCGTTGTTGATGCATGACATAAATTCTCAACATGTCCTCAAGAATCTTGTTAACCCTCTCTTTCTATCCATCTGCCTATGGATGATAAGTTGTGTTGAAAGCTAACTCTGACCCCAAACCTGCAAAAAAAAAATTCCAAAATTTGGAAGTGAACTTGGCATGTTTGTATGACACAATGTTCTTATGAATACCATGCAACCTCACTATCTCCTTGATGAAAATATGAGCTATGTCACTAGCTGAGTTCGTAGACTTATCTTCAATGAAATGAGTTACCTTGGCCAACCTTTCAACCTCAACCATAATAGAATCATGCTTCTTCGACGTCCTTGGAAAACCTGTAATGAATTCCATGGAAATGTCCTCCCATTTCCGCTCTAGAATCAAAATCTTTCGTAATAAACCATTTGGACTATTACACTCAACTTTACATACTGAAAATCCAATCATTTCACAAAGTACTCAGCCACTTGTTTCTTTAAGTTTGGCTAGTGATAGAACTTCTTAATTGCTATCAATGTCTTCTCATATCTCACATGACTTCAATATGGCTTGACATGAAATTCCCCAAAGATATGATTCTTAAGCTCGCTGTTTTTTGACACATAGATCCTATCCCTCAATATGACCAAACCACCAGTCATGAGATGATAATCCACTTCCTGATCACTTGTGCCCTATTTATGTAACCTATGCTTAAGCTACTAGTACCTGTCATCTTGTTGTCTTGCCTGCAATATTTGTTCCTGCAATTATGTCCCATATGAACTCACTACTGCAATGTGATTCACCTGCACTCTCTCACTGAGGGCATTTACAACCCTGTTCTCCTTCCCCTTAATTTACCTGATCTAGAATTAAAACTCATTGAGCATAGATAACCATCTAGCTTGCCTGGCATTTAGATTAGTTTGGTCAAATAAGTACTTCAACCCACTATGATCACTCATCAAATTGAACCTCCTACCAAGTAGATAGTGCCTCCACATCTTCAATGCATGAATGTGCATTGCCAACTCAAGATCATGAGTCACACAGTTTTTATCATGCTCATTTAACTTCCTTGACCCATAACATACTACCTATCCTCCCTGCATCAGAAATCCACTAAGCCTTCTTTTGAAGGCACCCCTACATACCAAAAACTCTTTATCTGGATTTTCAATATTTAGAATTGGAGCATTTGTAAGAAACTACTTTAACTCCTCAAAACTAGCTACACATTTCTTTGTCCATTCAAATTTACTTCCTTTCCTATGCAATGACGTGATAGGATAAGAAATCCGTGAGAATTTCCTGATGAGCCACCCATAATAGCCTACTAATCCCATGAATGATCTTACCTCATCCACATTCCTAGGAGTTTCCCACTCCATGATAGCTCTGATATTTTCCAGGTCCATATCTATGCCTTCCTTAGAACCAACATGTCCAAAGTAATGAACTTATGTCTAAATAAAATTCACTTACTAATATTGGCATACACCTGAGGCTCTCTCAATAGTCTTAACACTATTATTAGGTGTTCTGGATTCTCTTCCTCATTCTTAGAATATATCAATATATCATCAATGAACACTATCACAAACTTATCTAGAGAGGTACACAACACACTATTAATCAAACACATGAATTTTTTTGGAGCATTAGTCAAACCAAAAGGAGCCACAACAAAATCATAATTCCCATACATGGTTTAGAAAGTGGTTTTGTAGATGTAATCGTCTTTGATGCATACCGATGATACCCTAATATCAAATCAATACTTGAGAACATAGTTTCTCCCTTCAACTAATCAAACAAGACATCGATCTATGAAAAGGGATAAATATTATTAATCATCACCTTGTTCAATTATCTGTAATCAACATACATCTTGAGAGTACCATCCTTCTTCTTCACAAAAAATACTGGTGCACCTCAAGGTGACACACTTGGCCTAATGTATCCTTTATCAAGTATTTCCTTAAGTTACAACTTCAATTCCACCAACTCTAGAGCGCTCATCCTTTATGATGCCTTCGATGTTGGTGCTTATCTCGCTATCAACTCAATAGAAATGTCTACTTCCCTATGAGGTAGTAACTCTAATATCTCTATTGGAAATACATCCTAAACCTGCTGCAAAATTGGATACCTCTTCGAGACTTCAACATCATCAATATCCTTCCCTTTGGCACTAGAAATATGAACTATAAAAGATACACACCCTTTCCTGCTACTGTACTTTTCCTACATAGTTGTAACCATTCTCACTGACATAGGCTTCTTCTTACCTTGTAATATTCTCTTCTCTTTATGATAATCCAAGCACTCAATAGCCTTCTCATAGAAATCTACCTTAGTCTTGTGAATGTATAACCAAGCCATACCCAACAACATATTTTATGATTATAACGGAAGTACATTTTTATGCGCTTATGTAGCCATACCATAAAGATAAAATGCACAAGATCTTACCCAATGGTGAACTCTTTTATTGGTACCTTTAGTCAACTGCACCAACGAAGACTTTGCATGCACTTATTTATTCAAGAAACATTTATCCACTAGGTCAGGATTGATATAACTATAGTTAGATTTAGGGTCAATCAAAATAGAAACAACTTAATCATAAGGCTTATCTTCCATCTCAATAATAGATGCCTGATTATAAACCTACCTATTACATAATGTTGCATAAATCTGAGGAATAATTTGTCCAACATCCCCGAGTTTCTATGCCTCCTAAGAACTGCAAATTTGTGGTCTTCCACCTTGATACTATGGATAATATATCCTATGATGATCCTTGACACAATTCCAACACTACAAAGTCTTCCTTCCATCACCCTTATTCTACTCCTTAGACTAAAATCCATGTCCTCTGTCAACGGCATTGAACTTCTTATGCAACACTACATTCTCCTTGTCGTCTGTATCCTAAGGTTTTCCTCTCTTCTCAGCCCACTTTCCTTTATTCTTCTCATTACCTTTCCAATCCTTCTTAGACTTATTCTTGCACTTTGATTTCTCATAACAATGCTGCAGCTGATGGTTTCTTCCAATGATCTAAGCTCATCAAACTCAATTTTATATTTGAATGATATCAACAACCCACTAATGAATTTGTAAATATTTTCTTTCTCCTCCTTAAGATAAAGAACATATCTCAACAACTCCAAGAATCTACTATTATACTCCTCATCAGTCATAGATCACATCTTCAACTCATATAAATCCTTTTCCCTTTCATCATAGTATCTTTCAGATAGATACTTCTTCTTGAAAAGCCTCTCGAACTCACTTCAAGTTATCTCATTTTCTCAAATTCCTCTGAAATTATTCACATCTTCCCACCAAATGTCTGATTTCCCTTTAAGGATGAAAGTAGCTATCATGGCTTTCATATTTTTTAAATAATCATGCTATCTAAAAAAATTATTTATCCCAAGCAACCAAGCTTCTACATCTTGTGATTTCTTCATTTTTCCATTAAATGTAGGAGGATTTTCTTTCTTGAAATCCTCTGGAAAGTATTGCTTGTCACCCCTCCTATATGGATGGTGGCGGCGTTGAAGATTATGTCTCTATAGATTAGAACTAGAATAGAACCCGTGGTTGTTACCCCTACTATCAAGGGTATCCAAGTACATACCATATCTGACTGTATCAACCATCAAATCTGCATCTTGATTGAGACCTGTTCCCATATTCTCCATTGGTCCTTTCCTCTTGTCCATGACTGATCCTAAGCATTCCATATCTTTGCAAATATGATAGACTCTAAAGGATGATTGAATTACCTTTTGATTTCTTTTCCTCTTCTTTGGCAAGTATTTCCTGTGACTAAATGATCCTATCATTATCTTCCTTACAACTTTTGATCTCTATTGTCAAAGTTCTTATTGTATATTCTATGTCAGGGGAGTAATCATCACCATCTTGTTCACCTGATATATAGGTAGAATCACATGAACTGTAGTCCACCATTCTTCTAGACATCTTGATATTCTCCTTCCTACAAACATACCATGTCAGATAAACCAAATATAAACATGATCAAACATACCTCATTGAAGTTCAGGCCAAGCTATCTCATCTGCACAATCAATCTAGATTAGCACAACACATGTATATATAATGAAATCAACATATAAATCATCTCAACATCAACATTATAAACCTTTACATGGCAACACCAAATGCAACAATGAAAATAAGAATGCATGCATAACGGACACATAGAGAACTAACATGCATGAATGACAAACACATTCCACCCATCTAGTCCAAGTGTTGAACTTGGCATCTATGACACCACTCTGTAACACACCACCCCACATTTACCCAATTTCACCAACCTACTTGGGTAAATATGAAATGAAAAGTTACTATGACATGACCCAACTTCCTGGATTTGGTTAAGGAAGTGGGGCCTACAACAACCACTAACTAACAACTCACAACATTCCTTAGGGCTACAAGACACTCAGGGGCCAAAGGATCAACCCAAATGACCAAACCATGAGTTGGATATGCTTTTATCACAACTTAACCCCCAATCACATGCATGACAAGGTTTGGGTGCGATTGAAGGCCTCCAATCACACACACACAATGTTGCCTAAGTGTGGTTATGACCCAAATTATCTAGCTTAGAGGATGTATTCCCGAGATATGAGCCACAATTCTAGGGCAACCTCAAGATCACTACCCATAACTACCTTAGACTTCTCAAAATAGTTAATGACATAATAATAAGGCTACACTTTCAAAGTTGAAGGAAAAAATTGACTAAGACTACCTAGTAAATAACAAACATTTCGTTAAACACATGGAAAACATGTAAGTTACATGTCATGAATGCATATCATATCATATAGGTCTAAGATTCATTTGAGAATCACTGATAAGGCCCTGTGTCCTCTCCACATAGATGAAACAACATTTTTTAGTCCATACATTCATCAGCCGATCAATAACTAAACAATTGATGACAAGAGCCATAAATGATACACATCATATAAACAACATATAACCAGAAAATAACCATCATATAAAATATAGAAAATCATCCATAATATTGCCAACATAATTGCTACAAATATACATGAATCACAATTAGAATAACAACTCTTATTAACACACGAAAATACCAACCAGGTCAAGGACTTCCATGTACCACTCAACCATAGATTTTGTTGAACCAAATATTTGTTTCAGCCAATCACCCCTACACCATATTCCAAGCACGAATGTGGGATCTCATGGATTAAACAAAAACAAAATCAAACTATGTCTTCTAGAGGTCAAACCATGTCAACCCTCAACCAATGGTTCCACCTCATGATCATACATCACTAACACCAACCAGATCGGTATCTACCCAAGCTGTCCAGGGCTATAGGAACTAGTAACTCAACCCACAACCTTTTAGGGCTCTAGAGAGTTTGTCTAACTCGGTTCCACGGACTAGTAACTCAACCCACCATGGGCTTTAAAGCATTTGTACTAACCTAGGCTCCAAGGCTAGTAACTCAACCCAAGTTGTTCCAATGCTTCTAGAGCATTGTTCCAACCCACAACCATAAGGAATTATGAGCACCAACCATCAAATAATCAAGTGGGAAAACCCACAACACCATGGCTATCCAAGAAATGGCAAGGCAAGGCTAAAACCATTGTCAATCTAGGAAAATATCCATTGCAATGAAAACACATAAACAACAAATCACATGCATGTACCATGCATCCATAAATCAACAAGGAACTCACACATGCAACTTGTTACCTACAAAGAAATCCATACTAGTCATTGATCCACCTATTCCCTTGTTCTTTACTTATTTCCTTTTCCTTCTTTCTCCAGATCCAAAGTATGCCAAACTGCTCCAAGAATGCTCTAAGTGTACAAGAGTATGAGGGAATGAATGAGAGAGCCAAGGACTAAAATGACAAAAGCTAACCTGCCAAAAGCTCTGAACTGATCCTCGTAAGCCATTTTATCATTGAGGTCTCTATTTTCTTCATTTTCCTTCATTTTTCCTTCAATTTACTCTTCGTGAAAATTTGTGACTCTTCACCTCCCTTTTCTCCCATTTTCCTTTATTTCATAAATAAAATTCCAATTAATGCTTCTTTTCCTTTTTGAATTTCCATAGACATTTATTAATAACCAGTGATACCCATCACTATGTTTTACCCAAAATTCATCTTGGAATACATGTCCCATGACCTTGGTCTTATTTTTTTTATTTACATAGGAAATAAACCAGGGGCTAGCAATCCATGCAACCCTGATCTGCCTCATTCGATCAACATCAGTCAACCCTTGCTTGACATTTTCTAGTTCAGACAGTGAATCAATATTCTGACTAAAAGTTAATAAGTCATTGTCTATAAATTCCCTGTCACCCTCCAACTCACTTTTGAACAATTTGACCGAAAACCTATTTCTCTGCTTTAAATGCTACAGATCAAAATAAACTTTCCATGTAGATTCAATAATCCACAATATTTCAGATATATTACTAATGATATATGATTTCAATGCACTAAGAAGATGACAAGTTTATCAATTCTATTTAATATGCTAGGACTAGCAATTGCCAATGGCAGTTTTCCTATCGTTAAAGGAGTCTTCCACAAAGGACCTAGGCTCAGGGTATCTTCTATCTCTTTTATCTTTTCCTTTAGCTTTATATTTTCTGCACATTGTCGACCAACATAATTCATGAGCGCTTCACCACCAGCTTGATGAAATTTCATCTGCCCTGGCATTGCAATCGAAGATAGATCAACTTTAAATTTTTCCGATCAACTAACTTTCTATCAGAAATTTGTATCCTTTCATTCTTTAATCTCTTACTTCCCCTGTCATAATTTATATCCTGCAATGTGACAAAATGTTAATCAAAATTAATATCCTCTTCAACAGTTTCCTCCATTAATTTTTTTTTATTTTCTTGCGAACAAGTACTAACCCAATAATGTAGTACAACACTATCAACTTCCATGTCCATGACTTCTTTAATGCAATTCATTTTAGGCACACCCTTGGACCTAAATGATTCAACCATGTACACTCTTTCTGGAGTTACTCTCCGAGGAGGCTCGTCTTCATCCCCACCACTTGATAGTCTATTGGAAACTAGTTTTTCACTTTCAATAGTTCTTTCATTTATTTTGTTGGAAGATGAAGTCGAAGAAATACTGCATGTGAAAGACTAAGATTGTCCCATAGGAATTGTGCCACTTTTCTTAAATCTTTCTCCCATCCCGGTGATCTCTTTCTCATCATTTTATTCTACATCTACTAGTATTTTTTGATCTTTTATTGATACATTGTGACTTTCCACGATTTGCTCTCTACTTCTTGGAAACAAGTTCTCGTACCTCATAGACTCAAGGTTTTCCATGAAAATTATTCCTCTATCAAATCCTTTAATAGCTTCAACTTCACTTGAGTTAAAATCATCTAAAAAAATTGCTAAAATGTTAGTGTGAGCCGTATTCATTACATTCACTTTTCCAACAGTGAATGGAAAATAAGTAATTTTCTTTTCTTTTTCTATTCAAATATAGATAACCAACAAGAAGATTTCCTACATACTTTAACAACAAAATACCTATCTAGAACAAATATTGGAAAAATAAATGACCTACCTTCAAAACCATAAGTTCATATACTTGTATTTCTTTCTCTTTCCTCATATTCAACTTTGCTAGATAGGAAAGTATCAACCTTTGCAAATATCTGAGAAGGCTCCTGCCCAGTTACCATGCAATACAATTTCCTTACAAAGACATCTTGAATTAAACAAAAATTTGAAGAAGCTTCGTGCTTCCACAATATAGGATACTAGAATTGCATTGGTTCCTCGTGAAAGTTGAATCTAGGATTACATGGTAAACCATCAAACACATGCGTTGGCATGATAATTATTATCATATATTCCATTGTAAAGAAGCCATTGTTCTTGGGTAATCTATGTAAATGAATAGCTAATCCATTCGAAATTACATCAACCGAATAAAAAATACAATTATTTTTATATGTCTCATAAAGCACAAAGAAAATGCATTTCAGAATATGTGATGTACTTTCTACCTCTACTACATCGATAAAGAGCCATCATAAATCCCTATATGGCTACCTAAACAAAGAAATATCTACAAGAAAAATATCGAAAGGAACCTTAGAAGTTGTAGAAATAAATTCCCGCACAATGTCAATTCTGCCTCCTTTTGGCTTCGTGAAACTATTCATAACAAACAATTCTAAATGCTTATTAAATTCTGGTAACTTGAATAACCATCTGTTACATTGGGATTTAGAGGAACCTTTATCACTCCTAGCTTAATTTCCCTCTTTCTTAAACCAAAATTATTTGCACAAAGATAAATAATTTCTCTAAAACCATAGACCTCTAAAACACACCCAACATTTACTAATCTGGTACTCCAAATCTTGTTACGAGTTTTCTTTTCCATTGATAAATTCACATATCAATCGTATGTTCTCGACTAGTCAAATCTGTCATCGATCTCATCAAGTGAGTTAACTGTATCACTGCAAACAACTTCTTTCCCTCATCTGCTACCCAATTTTTGTTTGCAGCAAAAAAACACCTTTTCATTGAATAATGTATTCAAATCCCATTTCACTTTACAATTCTTTATTTTCTTCACAAACATTGGTTGTTACTATTACTTGTGTGAAAACCATTACACATGACACTGTGAATAAATCACAATTAAAGATACCAAAGCCAACTTCTACAATCAGTAATAGGAAAAAAAATTGGAATTCCAAAAGCATTCGTTCCACTTACTTTGCACCATCTTCAAGATCATTGACATATGTGTCGTAAGAAATAAAAAATTATGATATATAATAATAGGAATTGTCTACTAAAGTGCTATATTTTTTGTAATAGCGAAAAATGGATTCAACATCATAAAAAATTGACACCCAAGATCATGAAAGTTGACAATTGTAACCTTGAGTCACAAAAAATACCGCCATATTTTATTAGCAACGTGCCAAAATTTCCTTTGTTTTTCTTAGTCAAATTTGAAGACTCACAAAACTATCAATATTGTCTACAAATAGTAAAGTGCACAACAACATTCAAAAATAAATATTATGGAAACACATATTTAGATACTTAACAGAACCAAATTTGATTTACGAATAACTTGACACAGATATTTCTCACAAAATTTGACACACAATTACGATGCAATGAGAACCTTATTCTACACAAACAAATTTAATTTTAAACTCTTTGATTTCTGCATACGTGAAAATAATTTAGTTATTGAAATTTGATAGTTGTAACTTCGAGTTACTTTTAGTCAAATTTGAAGACTCGTAAAAATATAGATAACAGCTATAAATAGAAAAGTTTTCTTCTATAACAAATCGACTTGACAAATACTCCCCACTACTTTGTACAACTAAACCAAATTTGATTTACGAACAAATTGACACACCTATTTCTTGAGAAATTCAACACATAGTCACAAATGGATTTAATATTAAACTCTTTGATTTTTGCGGATGCAAAAATAATTTAATTACTGGAAACATAAAATTTAATTCGTAATGTAACATGCACAACTACAAAAAACAATTTGTAAAATATAAATGACAAGTATTTTCTCGATTAAATACATGTTACTGTTATGAAATATTAGATTAAATCTCCTTTTAACAGATCCCAACAAGTACTTCTCTGCAATAAAATGTATTTGTCAAACAAAGACGAGAAACGTTGATACCTTGTGCATATCAGTATACATGATAAATTGAGTGTTTCATGATAATAATATAAAAAAACATCATAATGATTAAAAATAAATAAAATAAGCAACGAATTCAACTACACTACACAAGTCGAGGAATGAAAACTAACGCTATGTCATATACTTTCAACATAACAAAAATCCATATACTATTTCCAGCGACAAAACTGCTACACATGGAAAACTTAATAATTAGAAATTGAATAAACCAAATCTAATCACAATCCATTGATTTAATATCAACGTTATACGTATCGTAAGAAACAAAAAATTACCATACAAAACAAGTTTGAACTAATTGTAATAATGAAAATCAGCTAAGAAACTACCAAATGAGAACATGAAATCAACAAATGTGAATCAGTTTAAAATATTACAATACTATAGATCTTATGCATTTTTTCAGTACTTCTATCGTCCACGATTTAATTGAAATTTCATTGAATGATCTATAAACTGCCATGGATATTCCACTGGACAGTTAATCACCACAAATCGGATAATAAAATATTAAAATGCAGAATTTCTACACCATTATAGTTTTATTAAACTTCTAGATCTATAAATTTAATTGTAATTAATGCATGCATGTGAATGGAAATTATGCAGAAAAATAAAGAATGGAAAAATGAGCTCACACACAAACATAGGACACAAGATATTCTCTGGGAAACGCTTTCGGAAGAAAACCTAGTTGGAAGGTGAGGCTGCTTCAATCTCTTTCTTTGTTTTGAAAATAAGGCTACAGGTACAAAGAATTTATGCATGTAACCAATGGCCTATTTGTTTACCCTACCTCTTATCTCTCTCAGCTATCTTTTCTTAACTATGGAACAAAATTCTCTTAAAAGAATGGAATGTCTCTTCCTCCTTGTGGCCCAATTATAACACAATCCGATAACATACAAGTGGTTAAGTTTGAATACATCAAATCTTAACTAGAGTTACAATATAAACTCTTCTAAAGTGTATTACATCACAAACATGTGGCTAGCCCCATGTCCACGAATAATGCGGGGCTGACACAACAACCTCTCGAACTATAGGTTTGAAGACAGGAAGTACAAATTTCGGGTGGTATAACGTATACAGATTCCAATTGATGCACTTCTTGCACTGTTGGAAATATATTTGTGTGTAGAATAAAATTTAAAAGGTGAAAAACTATAGTCATAAAGTTTTACCCCCAAAAAATGTCATTTTATGCCTCAAAATTCTCTCGGAAGGTTTCATACCCCGTTTTGCAAAACTGGATCCCGCTAATAAAATGGTCCCATGAGCCAATTCCTCCACTTTTTCCACTATGGATGCATTGAGATGGATGAAAAAAATATAATGATCTAATCCAGATCACATCTCCCCATTTTGAGAGGCATTTGGTCCCCAAAAGTTTTTACTGAATGAGGTGAGCAAATTTAACCCCCACCTTCTCTCTAATGTACCATTTAGATTTTCCTGGAAGTTGTCCCTTGAATCCAATATTCCAAAGGTCATGCTATCCCTATCTTGTACCTCTAGACATCTTCTGCAAAACTGTATCTTCTGTCAATTCTACTTGAGCGTCTGGTGCCAAATCCTCCACACAAGGTAGGACCTGTTCCTCTTCCTAATTTAGCATGGAAGACTCATAGGGTTTCAAATTCTCTACATTCACAACTATGTAAATGGGAATATACAGTGGTAAACTGAGTTGATAGGAATCATCACCCACCTTTTCTAGTATCTCAAAGGGTTCATACCTCAGAGCCTTGATTTTCTTACGAGGCCCATGCAACCTCTCCTTTTTCAACTATAGCCATACTCTATCTCCCACCTTGAATGATTTATCTATTATGTGTTGATCATGCCTAACCTTATACTTCTCCTGTGACTTCTTCAATGTGTCTTGTACCTATTGGTGGATGTGCCTGATCTTCTCTATAAATGTTCAGCCCTCAAAGCATCTCCTATGAGATCTTCCCTCACTCCTTGATACCCATATGCAATATCCAAAGGTGAAGGTGGAAAGTATCCAAAACAAGTCTCAAATGGGAACTTTCATGTAGAAGTGTGGACTGCTCTATAGTAAGAATGTTGTATGTATACCATATTTTCATCCTAGGTCTTTCGATGCTTCTAGTTGTATCCCCTTAGATGTTACACGAAATTCCTGTTGATTACTTCTGGCTTCCCATCTATTTGTGGATGGAATGCTATAGATCTCTTCAACTTTGTGTCCATCTTCTCCCACAATGTAGTCCAAAATGCACTGAGAAATCTTGTATCCCTTTCTAAAACAATGCACCTTTGTATCCCAAAGTGCACCCAGACCTATCCAAAGAAAACGTTTATTGATTCTTGTCCAATGATGGTCTTTTTATAGGGCATTAAAACGCACATCTTACTGAACTTGTCAACTACCACGAACAAGTAGTCATGTTCCTTCCTGGTTTTCAGTAAACATCCCACAAATTCCATGGAAATTCTTTCCCAAGGATGAGTACGTATAGGTAAGGGATGATATAAACCATGTTTCTTATTGCTAGGCTTGCTAATACAACAAAGCATGCATCCTCTTATGAACCTAGCTACCTGCTCTTGCGTCTTGTGTCAATACACATAACTTTATAACTTAGCCACAGTCTTTCCTACACCAAAGTGACCTACAACCTTGGAGGTGCGAGCCTCTCTAATTAGTTGTAGTAGCTCACCTTAAGGAACACATAGCTTATCCAGCTTGTAGAGTAACCCATCTTGGAGATGGTAGTCAATGGCGATGTTGCCATGATGTGCATGAATCTAAATCTAGAACTGTTGATACACCTTCTTGAAGTGTTCATACTCTAAATATGTCTCTCTATATGCATCATGGATGAATGGCTCCATGTGCATAAGAGTCCCCAAAGCTGTGATATTTGATTTGGGTGGCCTTGAAAGCATGTTGGCCAACTTGGTTTGTATTGCCCTTCTTATAATTTATTACCAAATGAAACGATTGTAAAAATCTCATCCACGTGTAATGTCTGGACTGTTGTAGCCTAATCTGGGCCTAGAAGTACTATAACAATAGGTGATCTATGTGGATTATTGTCTCATTTCCCATTAGATAGTGCTTCCACTTCTTCACAACTTGTGACAAGGAATAAAGTTCATTATCCTAGGTAGGGTAGTGAATAACTGCCCCATGAAATACTTTAAAATGGTAGCAAATGAGCCTTCCTTCCTAACAACTCCCATAACATACCCACTCTCATCTGTCTCCACTTCAAATGGTCGTTGCAAGTTTGGTAATGCCAAAATTGGTGCTTGGCTTATTTTCTTCTTTAGCTCCTTGAAAGCCTTTTGTAGACCTTTTCCCCACTAGAAACTCTTGCCACTTGTTTTTATGGTGTTGAATAGTGATGTTACCACTAAAAATGAGGCTATGAACTTCCTTAGGTATTGTGCTACCCCAATGAAACATGTGACCTCAAAAAAAATAATAGGAACTATCCATTTCATGATGGCCTCCATATTGGAGGGATCTATCTTCATTTCTCCTCCATCGATCACATACCCCAAATACACCAAGGATTACTGTGAAAAATTGTACTTCTTGAGATTTGCTAGTAGCTAGTGCTTCTTCAATGTTTCTAGCACTTGTGTCAAATGTGAAATATGCTCCTCCCAAGTAGCACTATGTACCTGTATATCATCCAAGTAAAAAATAACAAATGATTGTATAAAAGGGTGTAATACATCATTCATTAATCTCATAAATGTAGCTGGTGCATTACATAGGCCAAATGGAATAACTAACCAGTCATACAAATATTGCCTGGTTTTCAAGGTTGTCTTCCATGTATCTTCTTTGACTTGAACCTAGTGATATCAAAATTTTAAGTCCAACTTGGTGAAGTACTTTGCTTGCTACAAGTAATCTAGCAAATCATCTATCTTGGGTAGGAGGTATCTATTTTTTAGCATGATTTTATTCAACTCCTTGTAATTTATACACATCCACCAAGTCCTATCCTTCTTTGGCACAATGATGATGGGTGACCCACATGGAAAGGTACTCGGTCGAATGACACCCTATTCAAGAAGCTATTGCAACTATTTCTTCACCTGACTTGCTTCTATAACACACTGCTTGTACAACCCAATATTTGAAAATGGGGAGTCCGACAATAGCTAGATCTCATGTTCCTTTTCTCTCTTAGGTGGTAACCCTTTGGGCTCTTGGAAAACATCCTTTTATTCCTATAACAACTCCTCCAATTGTTGATTTTGTTTCTTAGTACACCCCTCAAGGGATGCTTGGTTGGCACTTACCAGTGAAATTTTCAACTTTCCTTTGTGCGCGTTGATGATAAATGCTTTTCAATCCTTGACATGTTAGGTACTGATTAGCTCTCCAGATGAATATTTCATCTCCCATGTACATCTACGGACTCCCAAACATGACTCCACATACATAAAGGGGAACCACATCTAGATCTACTTCATTAATAAAATCAACACTGATAGCAAATCTAATTTTACATTGTTTTGTTTCCTTCAGTTCTGCATCCTTATTTACCCATCCTAGTGGATATGGGTTTGGATGATCACAAAATTTGAGCCCAAACTTCTTTACCAAATCCACTACAATGAGATTCACCTGCGATCCTAAGTCAAAAAGAGCATCAATCTATGCTTTCTTGTTGGGAACGGGTCCCCTAGGATCAATTTTGGGGTTAAAAGCCCAAGTTTTGGGGAAAAAAGCCCAAGTTTTTGTATAATAAGTTTAAAGTCTCTGCATTTTGTTGCCACAAAGCATGAAGATGTAAAGAGTCATCAAGGGGTCTCCACCCTTAGTTTATGTAACTTTTGTCGGCTTTAAGAGATCCACCCATGGTCCATGGACCATGGGATTGTAGAAAAAGGGAAGTCCTAGAAGAGTCTAAGGGAGTTGAGTTAAATCTTGAAATGTTTGAGTCATTGATGAATGTAATGGGCATGTGAGAGCTAAGAGCGAAGTGTCTTAGCATAGGAAATAGGCTCTACAACTGTGTACGCAGAGGCCTAGGGTAGAAGTCCATAACTAACTGACCCCTGCAGATGTGTGCGCATGGTGGTTAGAGTCTGTAAGGAATATCTGAAGCATAAATAAAGAGATTTATTTTGGAATTATCTATGTATGATATACTTTACTTTTTTTATAAATGCATATGATTATGTTATGCTGAATACTGGATTTATATTCTATATTGATGTGTGAATCCATATTCTTTGCTTTGTTATATGAATGCGAGTAAGAATAATGCTTGTTTACGCGAAGATCATATTAATACATGTTGAAGTTATTCAATACTTAAGCTAATCTAGGTAAAAACAAAAGTAAGGATAATTGCAGAGGTGCGTAAGTATTTGATCCGCCTATCTAGGGTATGCAAAGGATGATCATAGACCTTCGTGAAGGTTTGAAGGACAGATAAGAGAAGAATATCGATAAGCCATACAAGGCTTATCAACGTGCATGAAGGAACGGTTACGGTATAAAACAACATCACTACCATCTTTTGGTGTGGAAACTTGGTTTCTGCATCCTGCCATAATACTTCAGGTGAGACTTCAGTCCATGCTTCACGGATTGATGCCAAAAGGGCCAGTAGTGTAGGGATTTGCTTGGTTAATTAACAATGAACCTGGGTTAGGGCCCATCCAGCCAACAAATGGTTCCATTGCCAGGACCGAGATCTGCATAAAGAGATGTGATGTTGCATCACTGGAATCCAACTAAGAAGGAGATTGAAGACTAGTTGGATAGAAATATCCACGAATTCATGGCACAAGAGAAAAAGAATCCACAATTGATGAAAGAATAGTGGTTAGATAGATATATGTACACAATGATACATGAAATCTTCTTATGTTCCTTCCCAGTTGAATTATATAAGTGGATCGTGAAATTAGTAGATGACCAAGGAAGGTGGAAGCTTAACGGTCCAATAGTCTGGACCTCGAAGTTCGTGTGGATATTAGAAGCCTATGAAGAGAATATCACACACGCTATCGATCATTGGCTTGATCGTATCATAGGAGGATTCGTGACAGAGTTCGTGGTCAATACTTCAGTCAGTTACAACGAAGTAGGGTGCCACTTCTTCAAGGGACTGTGAGGTAAGTATTTAAGGTCTTTAAATACTTAGATTAAGATGCTCTTGGGTGAAAAACAAGTTATGCAGCTACCTTGATGTTTGGAGCTACAGAAAGTGCAAAGATCTTTAGGGATAGACAGAAAATAGGCCTTGGATATAGCCCACTGATTGGACCTCCTCTGAGTGATGATGAGGCATCAATACAGGCTTCTCCATAGAGTGTTATTCAGTTGATAAGACAAGGGTTCCTGTGAATACCCCATCCACCCACGCCACCTCCATCTTCACCTCCACCGCATATGCCTTCACCCACATCATTGCCACCTTCGCCACCATCCAATATGGCGAATTTAGTAAATCTTACTCTGTTCAAGGGGTCAGGAACTGAGGACCTAGACCAATTTTGGTTCATCATAAGGCCGTATGGGAAGCTCAGGGTATTACAAATGATTAGATGAAGAAAGAAACATTGGTTACCTCTTTGCAAGAACGTGCACTGATGTGGTACATTACGTACTGCACTGATAATCTGACAACTGCATTAGCAGATATTTAGACTGCATTGAATAAGGAATTCAACAGGCCCAAATATGAAGCTCAGTCAATTGTGGGATTCAATGATATCATGATGAAGCATGGTGAGACACCTTGGGATTTGGATCAGAGGTTGAAGTGCACAATCAACGAAGCCAACATGAACCTTACGGATGGGCAGCATAGTGAATGGTTTCTGGCATCGCTCCTCCGTCATCTAAGGGTTGCTTTATCAGAACAAAATATTGGGAGCCAGGTAGAAGCCCTAGAAATTGCAATGATGTTGCATGAGACACTAATGCAAGATGCTAATTTAAGGGTTCAGAATATTCACATGCAGTTGTAGAACTTGCGCCTAGAATTTCTAAGTCTGAAGAAAGATAGAACAACTCGGCTAGAGGTAAGCGAAGAAGTTTGGTGTCTGAAGTGAAAAAGTCAAGGGCATGAAAAAGATCATTGCCTAGTATTTAAGAGTTATGTTGCATCAGGGGGACCAATGCCTCTAAGGCTAGAAGCTCAGGCAAGGTGAAGTACAGGGCTCGTGCTGTGGTCTGCTATTTGTTAGGTAGCAGGAAAAAATGCAACAGACAATTTCCATTTGTTGTAGAAATTTGTACAGACACTACAAAAGCTCTTCTACAACTTCTGTCAATCAGTGGGTCATGATGAGCATAATTGTTGTAGTTATGATCTAATTATGGATATAACACCTGCATCTAGGATGCAGGAAGAAACCCGGCCTCTAGACCAAGGCGCTGGGGGAACTTAAGGCGAATATCAGGGGTGCAGATGAGGCCGAGGTGGAGGAGGACCTGGTAGGGGTTGGGATAGGTTATTTGTTACAACCGTGGAGGACCAGAACACTACGCGTGAGACTGCATGAATCCGACACGTCTATTGTTGGGTATACGACCAAAGTCCCACATTGACTAGAAGTGGGGAGGATCATGGGTATATAAGGATGGACAAATATCTCCATTGGTATAAGGCCTTTTGGGGTAAGTCCAAAAGCAAATCCATGAGGGCTTAGGCCCAAAGTGGACAATATCATACCATTGTGGAGATATGTGGTGTTCAGAGTCCTTACAAGTGGTATCGGAGCCATGCCCTGAAGTTAGCCAAGTGGATGAATCCTCGGAATGCCGAATGATGGTGGTGGGCCCCGGTAATATCACGATGGGATCCATGGATGAGCTCAGTTAGACAGGTGGTGTGCTCCAGATTCTTCATGGATGTGTCATGGTCCCAACACGGCGAAGAGGAGTTGACCTAGGATAGAGCAAGCTCTCAAGGCAAGTGGTGCTCCATGTAAGGCGTGTGCTTCCAACACATTAGAGCGAAGAATCCTTGTTGGTAGAGAGTGGACGGATGGATAATCATTTGAGGGGAGGCTCCATGGTCCTTTGTTCGAGGGGAGGATTGTTGGGTATACGACCAAAGTCCCACATTAACTAGAAGTGGGGAGGATCATGGTTATATAAGGATGG
>APFE030875287.1:0-14323 GCA_000404065.3 Pinus taeda
GAGTCCCGAAAAATAAATGAGCACGAGCAGAACTACCTAATATGTGATCTGGAATTAACATGAAACATACATGCATTGAAGATGTGGAGGCATTATCTTCTTGGTAGGAGGTTTGTACTTATGAGCGGTCACCATCTGTTGATGTATTTGTTTGACTAGCTAAATCTAAATGCCCAACAAGCTAGATGATTGGCCATGATCAGTGATTTTGGTTCCGAGAAAGGAAAAGAGAACAGGGTGGAAGATGCTCTTAGTAGACGGGTACAGGTAAATCACTTGGAAGCTATGAGCTCCTATAGGACAGATTTATAGTATAAGATCTTGCAAGAGGGTTAGTAGGATGTTAGGTATATGGCGATTGTGCACATGTTATAGCAAGGTGTTGGTACAAGTACATGTGGCAGTACAGGTATAGGTGCAAGTGGACAGTGTATGGATTATTTTCTTACAATGGATGGATTGGTAAGATTCAGAGACAGGATATATGTGTCAGATAATAGTGAGCTCAAGAAGGTGACCTTGAGAGAATTTCATGAGAAACTATATTCAGGTCACCTAGGTTATTAGAAGACACTAAAAATAGTGAAGAGATTTTACTATTGGCTAAATTTGAAGAGAGATGTAGTAAAGTTTGTGGTGAGGTGTTTTGATTTTCAGTGAGTGAAGGCAGATTGCAAACATTCAGGTGGATTGCTACAACCAATCATGAATGCATAAGGGAAATGGGAGGTTATTTCCATGGATTTCATTACATGGTTTCCGAAGATAGTGAGATAGCATGATTCCATCATGGTTATCATGGCCAGGTTGAAAAAGGTTACACATTTCATTCCAATGAAGTCTACATTCTCAACTAGCAATGTGGCACAGGTATTCATTAGATATGTGGTTAGACGGGATGGTTGTTCCAACTAAGATTGTGTCAAACAGGGATGCAAAGTTCACTTCCCAGTTTTGAAAGGAGTTGTTTGTAGGTGTGGGCATAAATTTTGCCTTCAGCATAGCTTATCATTCGCAGACAGATGGATAGACATATAGGGTCAACAAGATATTGGAGGACATGTTGAGGATGTATGTGATGCATCAATAGCAGAAGTGGGAAGAGTATCTCCGCTTGCTAGAGTTCGCATACAACAACAATTATCATTAGTCATTGAGGATGAGTCCTTTTGAGGCATTGTAGGAGTGGAGTTGTAAAACTCCTATTTGTTGGAGTTATTTGATTAATAGGGTATTGATTGGACTAGATATGTTGGAAAACATGGAACATCAAATGTAGGTTATAAATAGGAATATAAAGGCACCACAGGACAGGTAGAAGAGCTATACATATCATAACAGTTTGTTCAAAGAGTTCCAGGTTAGGGAAGAGGTGAACTTGTGCATCAAGATGAAGAAGAGCTCCATGCGGATTTGATCTTGTGCCAAGTTGGCACCACTGTTTTGTGGACCCTTGAGTATCATTGAGAGGATTGGCCCAGTAGCCTATCGATTTGCACTTCCTCCAACAATGAAAGTCCATGATGTTTTCCAAGTTTCTTTGCTTAAGTAGTATGTTAAGGATGTTGATCATGTGATTGATTAGTCTGTATTGTAGGTGGAACCAATGGAGAATTCCAACTAGAGCCTCAATGTATATTGCAGGAAAAATTGCTCATGCTCTCGAACCGAGAAATCGAGAAAGTTGAAGTGCAGTGGAAGCACTTTGGGCCCAATTAAGCTACTTGGAAGATGGTGGATTAGACATGGGCTATGTATCCTTCCCTATTTTCTGGTTGAGGCAAACTGGCTTTGATATGGTGTTTTGGCATATGATTTGATATGGTGTTTTCGTATCTGGTTTGATATGGTGTTTTGGTATATGTTTTGATATGTTGTTCTAGTATATGTTTTACTACATGTTTTTGGTATATAATTTTTGCGATATTGTTATATGTACATATGTATATGGATGTAAATACTACCATGACCTATGGGTGTCATGTCATTATGATTATGTTTTCATATTACTATGTTATCATATGGTTATTTTATCATGATGTTATGATGTCATGTGGGTTGGCACTCAACGAGATGATCATTGTAAATAACGTAATCAGCTATGTTATATAGCTCCGATATGCAGTATGTTGTAATTATATTTTTCTTGTGAGAAAGTCCTTCATTGTAAATACTGCATCGAGCTATGTTATAAAGCTCCATGAGTAGTATATCTTCTTTCAGTGGATTGTTGAGGTATATGTGTGATTGAGCACCGAGGATGGTGTCTCCCAAGGGGGAGGGTTCTATAATAGCCCTAGTGAAAATTCCATGTAATAAAAGTTAAAAACAATAACCATGGTTGATGGGACACTTATTCCAAGATGAATGTTGGGTAAGACATCCCAGTGTGGGGTGTTCATTGATTGTTTATGACTAAGGAAATTGGCAAAGACAATAGCTAAGGATTTTGAAAGGAAAAACAAAATTTTTGGCACATGTATTTATCAAAATAATGGAAATTAGGAGAAAAGGAAGGTGAAAGGTGATAGGTTGCATGTGAGGAGGAAAATGAAGGAAAATAATGGAAAATGAAGAAAATAGAGGCCTCATTCATAAAAAGGCCTGTAAGGATCAGTTGGTAACCTTTTGTAATTTGAGTTTTGGAGATCTCTCATTATTCTCCCTCTCTCTCTAACTCTTGGACACTTAGATTTCTCTTAGAGCATTTTGGAATTGGAGCAAGAAAGGAAAAGAAGGCAAGAGGAAGCAAAGATCAAGCAGGCAAAAGGCAGGCTCAAGCAGCCACACCAGGCTTCATTGCAAGTATCGACTTGCATGTGTATTTTCCTTGCTAGATTTGTTATGAATGGTATTGCATGTGGTTCTTTTCTATCATGGAATGGGTTTTGCCAGGTGTAACAATGATTTCAACCCAGCGTTGCCATTTTTGGATAATGATGGTGAGATGGAGTTCTCATGTTTTGGTTGAGATGAATTGTTGGATGGATTTAAAGCTAAGTGGGGTGCATCTCCAAATGATAAAGCGCATGGTCTAGTGGTCCCTGAACCAGGCTATGGATCATGGTAAAGCAACTAGCCTAGTGACCCCTCAACCAAACTATGTGTTGCGGTAAAAATAAGATTGTGTTGCCTCAATAGGCCTACTAATCCTTGTCGATGAATGAAAGGATATACAATAAAGCCAAGAGGTGGGTTCTTCTCCATTGGGCATAGTAATCCCAAGTTTGGGATATGCGGTAAAGCTTGGAGAGTGGGTCTCGGCTTAGGGCCTAGTGATCCGGGTTGTGATTACGATAAAGCCTGGGAGACAAGGAGATAGAAAACCTCCTCACGATGTAGGTGGATAAATCCGGTGGTATCCATGCTTTATTGGACTAGTGATCAGGTGGAGATCACGATAAAGCCTGTTATGATGTGTTCAATGTGTTGGCCTAGTGATCCGGGATAGATTACGGTAAATCATGGTTTCTATTGATGAGGGTGAGGTGGTTTACCCTCAGTATTCCCTGCTTTCTTCTCTTGGTTTGAGTCCCACATTCATGCTTGGAATATGGCACGGGGGTGAATGACTCAAGAGAGATTTGACTTAACAATTTTATGGTCAGGTAGAATGTGGTAGTCCCATATTTAGTTGGTTTATTGAATTCATTAGTGATAAATTCACGTGTAACTGTACTAATGTATATATGGATTTCATGGTTGATATGCTTATGATATTTTTGTCCCTATTATGCTAGTTATATGTATGTTTTATGATAACAGCTATGTATGGCTCTCAACATGTTTTTACTTGTGAATGAATGGATAATGTATCTATGGCCTAATAGATGATAAGGTATCAAATGACATGAGGGAACAATGGTTAATAGAGATTCTCATATAAGTATGAGATCCCTACACGAAATTCTCCTGTTTACACCTGCAGGTTACATTTTAATGATATGTTTGACGAAATTCCTATCATGGATAGTGGGGATCTGGTTGAGGTCATGTTCAACTTATTTCTTTGGCATCATTGTTACCCTATAATTTTACTGATTTTAAGCTATCAATCCATTATGGGCAGTGACTTGGGCTCTACGCCTGAAAAGTGGATTAATTCCCGAGGTTACTGCCACAAAACTGGAAATTTTAGTCTTTAGTCACTGGAAGGCAAGCCTATGAGAGCGACTTTGGTTTTTTGGATGCTCTCTTTCCCATAGCATGGGAGCGAATAAGACCTAAGATGTCCAGAACATCAATGGGACCCAGGGACAGGTTGTCTAAGTGGCTAACTTGTCCCCTGAGGATTCTGAGGCTGATGTTGGATGACTTTGCGTGATGTTTCCATTGATACCACTTCCTTAAGGTCAAATAGGAGGTCAAATCCAATCATAGTAGCCTCTCCTCTCATGTTTACCCTGGTTGGCTAGTTACTTTGGTAAATGTGAGAGGAGGGTGTTGCAAAGTGGTACCAAAGCATGGTTCACCCCTCGGACTGGATGGGCGTTGTGCGTTAGTCATGCACGCATATAAATTATGTGTGTGTCCCTTACACTTGCATTGCATGTGCTTGTTACATTTGATTTACGGTTGATTATGAGTGTAGTAATGTTGCCAACAAGAATTTGATGTTCATTGTGTGAAATGCATTTGTCATGAGTATGTGATTTGTTAAATATTGTTACATGTTTCTTACTAGTTGATTTTATGTCACATACTTACATCCTTTTATGTTAGGTTACATTCTTGAATATTTTGATTACATGTATTAGTCTTGTAGGTTGATTACAAGAATTGATCGTTAATGCTCGAATACATGCATTTATGTGTATCTGTAGTTAGTTAGGCATTGCTTATACATATTGTTCGTTTCATCTAGTAATGTGTACAATTAAGTAATGTTTGTTGTCATGCATGAGGTCATAACATGAATTTTTGATATGGCCTTGCATTGATTACCGGACCTTAACTAGAGTGATGTTTATGTGTTGATACATTTATTTATGTATGCCTATATGCAATTATGATTATGTTATACGTGTATCACGTTGATTTGGTGATCTTGTAGACAAGGTATACTCCCCGAGCTATATTAAGGTACATTGATTTATTGTGAATTGGTTTATCTGACATATTATTCATTGCAAGAAAAATATCAAATGGCTAAAGGTGGTAGACTACACAGAATATCCCTATGCATCAGATGAGTAGTGTGGTGTAGGGCACACTTATGATTTATCAGATACATTGAGGAACTTGAAGTAAGAGATAAGGAGTTGTAATACAAATAATGATTGGACCATATAGGTACAAGAGTTTGTCATACTTGCAACATCAAGCGCCGCTTTGGATCAGCCACGGACAGGAGGAAAAAACTAATGGGGCATATGGTAGTAGGTCTCCTGGTAGACATAAGTCAGATAAATCTGATAAAATGAGAGATGGCAGGTTGTTGGACACTCCAGATAGGAGGGGCAATCAGTACAGCTATTATTCTAGTTCTAGTACTGTTAGACATCATGATCTTCATCGTTATCATCCTTACAAGAGGAGTGATAGGGGATACTTGCCAGATGAATTTGAGAAATAAAACCACCTACTTTTAATGGAGATGTGAAAAAGCTGGAAGATGAAGAGGCTTGGATACTTGGGATGAGAAATTTTTTTGAGTTGCGTGAGTACACAAATAACATGAAGGCCATAATAACTATATTCAGCTTGAACAATAAAGTGGATATCTAGTCGGAAGATGTTAAGCAAGTAAGAGACATTAGGACAGATGACCTAAGTTGGTGGGAGTTCAAAAGGATTTTTAGGAAGAAGTACTTGTTAGAGAGGTACTATGACAATAAGGCTAAAGGATTCTATGACCTAAAGATTAGATCAATAATAGACGAAGAGTACACAACCAAGTTTCTGGAGCTATTTAGGTATGTATCGTATCTTACTGATGAGAAGGATAAGGTTCAATGATTTGCCAATGGTTTTCCATTCGCATTTAGAGATCGGATTTAGTATGTTGAGTCTCAGTCACTTGAGGAACTTATTGGGAAATTGAAGCATTTATAGGAACAATTAAAGCGTAAGAATGAATCTCAGGAAGGATGGTGTTAGCCTCCTGCTGCAACAGGTTACTCATATTTCATGATTGAGATTTTTACAAGCCAAATATGTCATACTTTGCATGCTACAATGCTCCATATTTTCTAATAGACAGCAAAGAAAGAGGCCATGAAAGTGTGATAGTCTAAGTTCAACTACTGCATTCCAATTTTGAAGATTTATTCCATTTTTGTAGAATTTTCAGCTAAAGGGAGGTCCAAACAGCTTAATCTTGGTCTCCCTAGGTTTCAATTTCCTGTTTTAGAATATAGAGAATGAATAATCTATCCAAACAGCTTAATCTTGGTAGATTCTTAGATAGGTAGAGAAGCAAGGGCGCTCAAAAGCCTAATCTGATCCCCTGGAAGAAATAAGTGTAGATATAGATAGGAGGACAGTGCAAAAGGGAAAATTGAAAAGCTGGGTCTGCAAGTCTAAGTGCACCCAAACCAAAAGAAGAAAAAATGCTAGGTAAGTAGGTTGGGTAGGTAGTTCGGTGGTTGCATAATCAATGATTGTGATCAGTTTTGTGTTTTCAAGTGTTATATCTATTCAAATCAGTATTGCAAGGCAAGAATCCTATGGAGGAGCTCAAGCGAGGCATAACTAACTTCCCCTTCTTCCTCTTCCCTAAATCAATTACTAACTTCCCCTAAAGAGGTCAAGATCTTCTTGATATTTCTTAGTTTCATCATTTTCCATATCATTTGCCTTGTTAAAGATCTGCTTTACTCAAGGAGGGTCCATACTTTCTCTACAAAGTTCTATCTACCCTTTAAAGCCTAAGATCTCTGAGACTTAGCGCTTTCTTGTCATTTTCATATTAAGTCCTGACGTTATTATGTAAATCCCTATCTATTTCCCTTCCCACTACTAAGTTCACCTAGATCTTAGTAAGAACCCTCATCTCTGCATAAATTTCCCCTCCGAGTGTTTGGACTCCTTCCAAAACACAAAAAACCCCTTCCAAATGCATTAACCAACCCCCACGCATCACATTTTTGGGATTAATAACCAAAGCGCTAAAACATATTAATTGTTAACCTAAATTCCAAACCCACCCGCGGCCGCAAATATTAAACTTTATCACGCGCGTTGTTTCATTAAAACCTGTACATCTTCTCCTCCAGACCACTGTCGGATCAGCCCTCCCGGATCCGACGGTCCTCATGCATATTGAGTGCCCTTTTGTGATGGTTAGTTAGCACCCGATGTCCAACGGTTTTACCGACGTACACCGGAACAGCTGGCGGCATCCTATTGCATCGGGCCGCCCCTGACAAATACCACCTCCGTACCAAAAGCGGTCCAACGCCAACCGGAAATCGCCTTCCCCTTACATGACGTGGGCACCATGTCATCTTGTCGCATCACCCTACCACATCGCTTCCACCGCACCCCTTCCTGCCTGCGTCGGCCTCCTGCCATCGTACCACCACGTCATCACCCTGTCGCAATGCCACATCACCCTGCTGACATCATTACTATACAAGAGGGTCCCACTGATGACGTCATTCTGACATCATCCATCGTACCGCTGACATCATACTAACGTTCGCAGCTGAAAAACGCGCAAGTTCAAAAATCAAGCTTCGAAAGCGCGGAATGAGAAACAGGGGCAGTTTTCGATGCACGATTAGCACGCATTACTACGGGAAGAGGGCCAAAGTGGGGAATCTTTAAAGAATATTTTGATTCCGCAGCCATTTTACGCTGAAAAAGAGCCGAAAAGAGCCAATTTTACAGATTTTATCAAAACAGAAGCAGAAGAAGGCCGATTTTGCAGTTTCGAGCTTATCAGCAGAGAGTGAGAGTGTTCCAATTTAATTGCTAAAGAGTGTGAGAGGAAAGATGAAGCCAAAATCCATGTCAAAGAGTATCAGTGTCGCGGCGAAGTGTATCAGTGAAGATATTCTCAGGGCTCGAGGCGAATGAAGCATTAAAAGAAAACCTTGAAAGTCAAGAAGCAGTTAAGGAGCCATTCAAAGCTCACCAGCACAAATGACTGCACAATTAAAACCCACAGAAGATCAATGGACCAGAACTCAATGCACAGTTATTACAAGAGCATTGCACCAAGCCATAGAGGACACCACTTTAACTCACTTTTGATCCAGCTGCCTCTGGCGCAGCCCAAAGAAGACTTGCATTTAATTCCAGCATAAGTTAGGTTTTAGAAATCTTTTTCTGCAGACCTGTTTAGGTCGGTTGTAATAAATACTTTTGGATATTTTACCTATATATACCACCCTGAAAAATGCAATGAGGGTTGGTCTTTGTTGGTTTTTTTTTCGCTTGAGCAGAGACTCGCACTGTATATGTGATAATTTCTATAATCAAAGATTGCTTAAGAGCTCGGAGAATGAATTGTGTACTGTGTTTAATTGGCTGAAGAGTGACTATGGAAATCCTGTGCTTCCACATGAATCTATAAGTGTTCCTTAACTCTGTTTAGTTTTTCATGTTTTTTTCATCATCTATGTTTCACCATCCAAAATTATAGAAAGGAAGAATAGTTTAGGATTTGCTTGCCAGCACCCTATGCTCAATTTCTCTGATTTCTACATGTTTTCATCAGGAATAGTTATGAATATGCATACTTAAATGATCATGTTTACACTGTTTCTTTCACATATGAATGTTATTTTAGGAATTTTTAACTGCTCCTAGACAACCATTCACTCACCTCCCTTCTCTGTTAGCTGATGAAAGATTCTTAATTGCCTTTCATTTCTGACTTTCATCCCATCTTTTCAGCAATTGGTATTGTTTTATGTGTAGCTATCCTGCTCTATAATCCTCTTGTCACCAAGAAAATGCAACAGCAAGCCTTGATCCATGACTCCATGCCCAAATGGTTTGAAACTTATCACCCTATGCATGCCTCTTTGCTTGAATGCGACTTCCTTCCTTTCAAACTCCATCCAAACTCAAACAAAAACCAATGAACCCAATAGCTAGCCTAAAATCATCATCAACAAAGCTAAATCATTAAGAGAAAGCCCTCTCTGATTGCAGGTGGGCTAGAACCTGCAATCCAAAGATTTGTTTGTGGTTACCTCGGCCGTATCCCTTCAAGAGCTTAGGGACAATCTGAGTGATAGGCTAATGGCGACCCCACTGGATAATTTCCTCAGTTAATCTCACGAAACTAGTCCGAACCTCCGCAGAGGAAGAAACTGACCTTTAAAGGTCTCGGTGGACCTGTGTTCTTAGAAAAATTCCCAAAAAACGAGCTAGAAGCTGGCTCCCAAGAAGCATTCACGTTACACAATATCAAATCCAGATCCAAATCCCCTAGCTACTTTTGAAAACCCAAATATAATTCCTAAGATCCTTCGAAAACAAGAGCAACAAGAAGACCCTACTACTTCTAGTCTAGAAACAGTTCAGCCTAGCTATGTTCCGACCCCTGTCAGAGTTCTATTTCGTTCAACCCCACTTCCCCTTGTTCATTCTCCACTTCTCCAGGAACCTCTTCTTCACCTCCATCCTTTACTCATACTACCACTACTACTCCTATTATCTCAGTTGTTCCAGTTGTTCCTCTCATCCCTGTTGTTCCCCTTATCCCTGTGAACATGGCTAGAAGATATGCAGCTTTACACCTGCCTGCTAATCTCGGGGCTATGCCTCAGGATTATCAGACAAAAATAACCTATTTTGATGGCACAAGTGCCTGCACGGCCCTTCAGCACACAAAGAAAGTGAAGGACTACTTTGAGAGCTATGAGATTGACGATGATATCTTGAGAATGAAAATTTTTGTTCAAAGTCTAACAAGCGACGTTAGGACTTGGTTTAGAGCACTCCCAGCCAATTCCATAGGAGACCCAGAAGCCTTATACCAGTCATTTATCAATAGATGGGAGAAAAAGAAAGACCCCTCGCACATATTATCATAATATGACACCATCAAAAGAGGCCCTCAGGAAACCGTGTTGGACTACTGTGCAAGGTTCAATAATATTTACAATGCAATACCACAGAACTTGAGACCCCCACCTGATCTGGCCCTGTACAAATTCCATGATGGTTTTGATGTTGAAATGGCTGATCAGTTAAGGGAAAGAGCCCCTCAAAACCTCGTAGAAATGCAAAACGTCGCTGTTAGCGTGGAGGCAAATCTAATTGCCAAAAGAAACAGAGCCAGAACTGAGAGAAGAACCACCTTCAAGGAAGAACCCTCAGCCTTCGACCAGAAGCTAGATGCTATTATCAGTGGCATCCATATGCTGGGAGACAGAGTAGAGAATGTTGAGAGGAAAACATCATGGGAAGGACAACATCCCAATGCCATAAGGAACCCAAATTGTAGAAAAACTCAAAACCCAAACGCTGGAAGGGATAGTCCCGACCATGATATTAGGCCTCCTTTCCAAGAAAACTATGCGGAAGCATCCACATCCAGTGAGCCAACAGAGGAGACTCACATGAACTTCATAGATTCAAAAAATGAGCAACAAATTTTTCTGACTCAAGAAGACCAGGACTACCAAGATGAGAGTCAATTTCAGACTAAGTCTGGTGAGTCTTTTGATTTTAAACAAGGTTATGATACTCCTGTATATGAGGTGCACAAACGATATAAGCTGAGAACAAGGACCATTGATGTCCCTACACCTAGCAGAACAAAAGAGAGCAAACAACCCAACAAAATGAAAGGCAAGGTGATCATAACAGAACGAGCTGATACGATTGTCCCAAACCCGCATCAAGTAACTATAGAGGACATGACAAATGTGCAGCCTTCTATTGACCAGCCTCTGCCTCATTCTTCCTCAAAAGAAGAAGTGAGCAGCATTCCTAAAATTCTTCCCAAAGCAGACATACCACAAGCTGTCATTCATCATAATGCTAACATTCAAAAAGAAAACACAGAAAACACTCTTGACAAGGAAAAATTTGTTACTGCTAACGCAAGGATTCCATTGGAGAAACCATTTAACTAAGAAGAAGAGATTGGCAAACTTAAAATACCCATCCCCCTCCCTGAACTTTCCAAGCATGATGTCTATAGGCAACAAATTCAAAGGTTACTTCAAATGCCACAGGTCAGGGATGATGTTAATGTTTTAGATGATACCCATGAGCTACTATTTGGTCCAGAAGTCAATGGGAAATCAAAATATGGATCTGTTCCACCCTTTTATGTCAGTCTGCACATACATGACAAAATATTGCATAATGCTATGTTTGACTCAGGTGCCTCACATAACCTTATGCCCAAAGCTGTGATGGAGAAGCTAAACCTTAATGTCACAAGACCTTACAAAGATCTGTACTCCTTTGACTCAAGTGAAGTTAAATGTTTAGGCTTAATCAAAGACCTTTGTGTGTCCTTAGTCCAATTTCCCAACAAGACAATCCTAATGGATGTGGTAGTTGCTGACATTCCCACAAAGTATGGTATGCTCCTATCAAGATCATGGGGAGAAAAACTGCAAGGATCCCTTCAACTAGACCTCTCTTATGCCACTATATCTGTCTCTGGGAAACCAAAGAGACAGTACAGGGAAACACTGATGAAGTATGTGGTAAGTAGTGAGGAAAAGCCCCAAAAGTTTCCAATTTACTTGATCCATTCTGATATGGATTCCTTTATTTTATTTAATGATGACACCAATCCTCCAACTGATGAGAATCCTTTAGCCTTAGAGCAAGAAACATGCGTCAATGAGGAATCAATTTCCAATACCCATGAAACTGTCACAACAGTCAAGGAAACCAGCAAACAAAAAGAACCTCCCGAAACAGAAATTGTAAGTCTGCCCAATCCTCAAATAACTAAAACTCTTAATACGAACCACAAACAAGAAATCACATGGTATTTAGAGTTTGATGGTTCTGTCAATAAGTTAGGAGCAGGGGCAGGGGTATGGATTCACAATACACATGATAATCATGCAGAAGGCCATGCCGATAAACTAAATTTCAGATGTACCAATAACATAGCAGAGTATGAGCCTGTCCTCTTAGGCCTTAAATTGCTCAAAGCCCTAAGAACTGCAAAAGTATCCATTCTAGGTGACTCTGATTTAATTGTACAACAAATGAAAGGTAACTTTGTTACCAATGACAACAGAATGAGAGCTTATAGGACTGCTGCCACAGAAATACTCAAGTCTTTCAATGAATCCAAGCTTGCCAAAATTTCAAGAGACCATAGTATTCATGCTCACAGCCTAGCAACTTTTGCTAGTACATGCAAGCTTCCCTTTGAGCCAAACCACCATTTCACTGCTGAGATAAAACATAGACCCTCGGTCCCTAAAAATGTTAAAGATTGGCAAGTGTTTCAAAATGATGCCCAAATTAACAATTTCCTCACTCTTGAGGGCAAATTTTCGAATACAAACATTGACATGGATGCCATGAACGATTCCCAACAGCTAACAGAAGAAAATCAGCAGGCTGTAACAACTGCAACAACTAAAAAAATCCTTAACCCAACTGTTTTTGACAATCAAAACATACAAGAGCTGAAACATATGCATCTAGAAGAAACAGCCAAAGCTGAGGCTGAGTTCATTGACCTAAAGGATAACTTTTTTCCTGCTGGACTAACTCCATTAGAAGACATGTTTGATGATAATGATGTGCCCAAGAAACCAAAAATGGAGCCTATAAATGCTGCTATTGAAGAACATAACATAGGAACAACAGACAATCCCAAAATGATTAAATTATCCAAAAAATATGCCTCTTGATCAAAAAAAAAAATATGTCGATCTGTTCAAAGAATTCCAAGATTTATTTGCTTGGAGTTATGAGGACTTGAAGTCCTATGACACCTCAGTAATTCAACAACCATTCCCTTAAAACCAAATCAAAAGCCATTCAAAAAGAAACTTAGAAGAATCAACCCCATGCTTCTTCCCCTCACTGAAAAAGAAATAAAGAAAATGTTTGAAGCAGGTACCATTGCACCCATCAGATTCTCTAAATGGGTATCCAATCTGGTTCCCACAAGGAAAAAATCAGGAGAGATCACACTGTGTGTAGACTTGATAAATTTAAACCAGGTCTCTCTAAAAGACCACTATCCTTTGCCCAAAATGGACCATATCCTACAAAGAGTAGTGGGGTCATCTAGAATTTCTTTACTAGATGGATTTTCGGGATTTAATCAGATACTTGTTCACCTAGATGACCAAGACAAGACAGCCTTTACCACACCATGGGGAACATTTAAGTATGTTAAAATGCCTTTCGGGCTAAAGAACACTGGTGCTACCTTTCAAAGGGCAATGGATATTGCATTTGCCAAGGAGATACATGATTTCCTTGTTGTTTACCTTGATGACCTAACCCCTTTCTTCAAATCTGACCAAGAGCACCTTAAGCATCTAAGGCAAATTTTCATGACATGTAGGAAATATGGCATTTCCTTGAATCCTAAGAAGTCCCTGTTTGCCCTTGAGGAAGGCGAGCTTCTAGGCCATATAATATCAAAACATGGATTAGAATTGATCCTGAAAGAATTCAAGCTATCCTCCAAATCCCATATCCAAGAAACATAAAAGAGCTGCAAGCATTCCTTGGGAAAATCAATTTCCTAAGGAGATTTATCCCAAACCTAGCCGAACTAATAATGCTATTGAGAAATATGTTGAAAAAGGATGCCAAGGTAAAATGATCTCTTGAAACCAAGCAAGCTTTTGAGAGTATCAAAACTTCCTTGACTCAAACGCTTGTCCTCACGAGTCCGTAATTCGATAAAGATTTTATCATTTTTTCTTTTGCATCTGAGCACACCATAGTCGTTGTCCTTTTGCAAAAGGATGATCAAGGTAATTAAAAGCCAATTTCTTTCTTTAGCCAAGCCTTAAGAGATGCACCCTTGAAATATCAATTATGTAAAAGCAGGCTTATGCCCTGGTTAAGGCCATCAAAGACTTCAGAATTTACATCTTATACTCCCATGTGATTGCCTATGTCCCAAACTTTGTTGTAAAAGATATATTAACTCAAGAGGGACTAGAAGGAAAAAGAGGCAAGTGGATTGCCAACATTCTCGAATATGATATTGAGATAAAACCTACCAAGCTGATAAAAGGACAAGGTTTAGCCAAACTAATGTCCGAAACAAATTTCCAAGCCTTGGACATTAATCAACTAGACAATGAACCGGAGCTGGCGACTCCACATATCAATGAAACCTTTTTGCAATCCCCATGGTATGCTGATATTTGCTTTGTATTGTTAAACCTGTGTGCTCCCCCAGTATTCTCCA
>APFE030875296.1:0-17561 GCA_000404065.3 Pinus taeda
TTATGGCCTGAAGCAAGCTACCAGAGCTTGGTACTCCAGGATAGATACTTATTTGCAGGGGATGGGTTTCACAAAGAGTGAGGCAGATCCGAACCTTTACTTTATTGTGAGAGGTGAGGAGCCTCTCATTCGGGTGCTGTATGTGGATGACTTGGTCATTACAGGTGCAGAGAGACTCATAGAGCACTGCAAGAGAGATCTTGCGACGGAGTTTGAGATGAAGGACATTGGCTTGATGCATTAATTTTTGGGTTTGGAGGTGTGGCAGGAGGAGGGGCATTTCTTCCTGGGGCAGGGGAAGTATATTGTGGACATCCTTAGCAGATTCCACATGGAGGATTGTAGACCCATGTCGACACCGATGATCACCAACTGGAAGAAGCTTCATGCTTCGGATTCCGAGTTGGTGGATCCCACATTGTACAGGCAGCTGATTGGTTCCTTGATGTATTTGGTCAACACTAGACCAGATATCTGTTTTGCAGTCAACACGATGAGTCAGTTTATGTGTGAGCCTAGGAAGGTTCACTGGGTGGCTGCAAAACAAATTTTGCGGTACTTGCAGGGGACAGTGGATTATGGTCTGGACTACAGGCAGGGAGATGGAGTGAGATTGGTAGGATACACTGATTCTGATTGGGCAGGTTGTGCTTCTGATAGGAAGAGCACTTCAGGGTGCTGTTTTGGGTTGGATTCAGCAGTAGTGTCATGGTTCAGCCGGAAGCAGCAGTCAGTAGCACTGAGTTCAGCAGAAGCAGAGTATATGGAAGCCAGTCTAGCTAGTTGTGAGGCCATCTGGCTTCGCAAGATGTTGTTTGGCTTATTTGGTCAGCCGTTGAGACCTTAAGTGATTTACTGTGATAATCAGAGTTGCATTAAACTCACGGAGAATCCAGTATTTCATGACAGGTCAAAGCATATCGGGATCAGATATCATTTCATCAGAGACTATGTTCAGAAGGGAGCTGTGAAGCTTGAGTATATTTCCACTGATGAGCAGGTAGCAGACATTCTTACCAAAGCCTTACCACGGGGCAAGCATGTTTACTTCAGAGACAAGATGGGTGTGGTGAAGAACACCTTCCTCGGTAAGAGGGAGTGTTGAAATTTGGTACCGGAGGACAGGTGGTTCCCTTAGGCTTTGATCTTTGGCCTAGGGAAAAGTGTCCAAAAGATTTAATTTTTCTCCTAAAGTGACTTTATAATTTTTATAAAGTTAAAATCTAATTTAAAAGTGACTTTAAGTGATAAAGTTACTAAGTCTAATTTTAAAGTGACTTTTATAAAGTCAATGAAAAATTAGAAAGGAAAAAGTGACTTTGGAAATAAATGACTAAGTGGGTCTTTATTTAAGTGGGTAAATTAAAAAATAGAAAGTGAGATTTAAATGTGCATTTAATCTCAGCCATTGATCTAAATCTATTTCGGTCATTGGATTTAGAGATCACCCAAAAGTCACTTAGATCACCCAAAAGTCACTTGGAGTTATATTAAAGGAGGAAAAGGAGGAAAAGATCATTCATTCTTTCATGAGCAGATTGGGAGAAGGAGAGCAAGAGAGCAAGGGAGATTTCTGGACAAGAAGGAGAAAGAGGCAGCAGTTTGGCACACATACCAGGCAGCTCTTCAGCAAAATCAGAATAGCAGAAAGACAATCAGAACAACAGCAAGAACAAGCAGAAAAAGCTGATTTTTTTGCTGAAAACTGAGAAGTTTCGAGGTGGTTTGTTGGGCTGAAAACGGATAAGTTTGCTTGCTGAAAAAATCATTTTGCTGTAATTTTTTGCTGAAATTTTCTTGCTGTAAAAGACATTTTTCAGAAATAAAGAAGAGCTCTCAAACTGGTTTTCCCCAAGAGTTGTAGGGGGTTTTTCCAGGGTCACGTTGACCAAAAATATCAGTGTTTTAATGTGTTTTAATGTGTTTTAATGGCTGTTTATTATTGTTGATTTTTGGTTAATGTGATTGCTATTAGAAAACTAAATTGGAAGTTGTCATTGGTCTGCTAAAGGAACATTGAAGTAATCGTGCTAAGCATAGGGCATACCATTGTTAACTAAAATTAACACTTGACTTACAATAATTTTCTTGACATGATACAATATACGCAAAAGGGTCTTTTACATATGATAATGACTCAATTGACTTCTTAACTCTATGACAAACCTTAGAAGCACTCAATGGGTGCTTAACCTATAAATAAATTGACCTTGAACGTGAAAACCATGCTACAAATAATAATAATAATTTTCCTTTCTTCTTACAATATACAAGAATCAAGAGTACATTTCTACATTTCATATTTATGAAGACCAAACCTAGTTAACTATTTCAACAGGCTCCCATGAGTATTGACATTGAAGACTACTTGCATGTTGTAGAAGGGAAATGGGAGATTACTAGCTACTGCTTTGACAAAGACCCCATTTATGATGCTAATGATGAACTTGATAAGGATTTTGATTTTCCTTGTATTCGATGTCATAAAGAAACGTTGATCACTTTTTAAGCAATCCTTGGGCCTTAGTATTAGAAATAATGAGCACAGGTTGGTTGCCCATTTTCAATATGATTCTTGCAATAGACAATGATTGGTGCATTTCCCCTTGTCAGTCTTCTTTTTCCTCCTATCCCTCCTTGTAGGAGCATGAGGATATCAAAGGGAAGTCCATTAATAAGGAAGACTTTGAGGACAAATTATGGGTCTTGATCATTGATTTCTCCATATTCTTGATTGAAGGAAAGATCCAACGGGTCCAGCCTGAATCATGTTTGTCCCCTTTCCCATGGCCCCTTTGCATGATTCATGGTCACCTTATTTTCCCACCTCCCACCCTTGTGTCCTTGCATATGAGTGTTATGATTATCATGTTTGCTTTCAAATATATATCATAATTGATCAAAGGGGTAGGAAATATGATATTGACCTAATGTTATGCTGGTGACATTGGCTATATGTCTATACTTAGCACTTGCATAGTGTAGCATGCAGGTTAGAGTTGGATGCATTGCATATTGATTTCGCATAGCTACTATCATTATATCATTTTCACATGCTAGAATTGGTGCATTTAGATTAGATATGCATCTTAGAATAGATTTTCTTTTTTGTATGGTTTTATTATTTGATGAAAACATGGGAGATAAAAGTATGCCAGGACACATGTTTCCAACATTGTTTGTGATGTGCAGGATATAGGTTTGCAGTCTTTAGAGGATTGATGTTGTTCTCATGACCTCCCTGTTCGAGTACATTGATCGTGCACTCTACAAAGAGCTCATGTCCTAGTTGTTGCCAGATGTTACCCAACAAAAGTGGGTGACCCCATAGGAGAATTTTTCTCCTAGACATCTCTTCAGCCGACAACCATCGGCACCTGAGAACCATCGATGCAGCTAATGTATTGTGCCATTTGATCTTCGCTCCCTGAACTAGTCATATGTCCCCTTGCCCACCCATTTGTCAAGAGCATATGTTTGAAGGTGGGCAATCCAATCCTAAAGGTATGTTTTTCATTATGCAATTGGGTGCTTGTGCTTGTCTTTCCTTGGGCATATTGGGCATGGATTATCGGGTGACTTGGAAGAAGGAAGGGTTTTGATTGTAGTTTTGTTCCCTTACCTTAAATGGCATGTTAATCCTCTATCATAGTCTTATGGGATCTCCCCTATTTGCTTATGGCTTGCAGAAGGGCACTACTTGGAAATCCTCGATTTTGGTAGCATGTTCTGTGAGAATTCCACAACTAGAACCCTATTGCAGAAACTGGAATTTGTTTTTCTAATTGTTAATTATTTTAACAATTTATTTGCTACAAAAATATCAAATAAATCACATTGCAACCTTCACAAATAAAATACTGTGGAAATAATAGCGCTGGAAACTAAAAAAATTCTAACGCACACACAATAAAAATGACACCGTTATTTTTGGACAATTGTCCTCGAAAAAACCCAACTTGGGAAAACCGATGTAACAGCTGATGGTTTTTATTATCGAACAGCAGTGAAATCTAGGTACAATAATCCGGATGCCAAAATTTGGCAATCCTGTAGAGAAAATATTGGCAAAAATACTAGAGGGAAATTTACCCTCACTCCGGGCAATTCCGACTCTCGATTGTCACTAAAAAGCAAGCCGTTCAACTGGGCCTGCGCAAGCTCTGCGTCACTCTGAAGCTGCCTGCTCTGCGTGCTTCTTGAACTAACTGCTAATCAAGTCATCCTGCCTACTGCTGACTGGGAAAATTCTTCTCCGACACTCTGGGACTCCTTCCCGACCTCTGGAACTAAAGAAGTCTTCCCTTCTCAGCAAATTGAACTTCCTTATGAGGCTTTTGCGCTAGGACTGCGCAACCTCCTGGAGAAACCTCGGCCTCTCTGCAAATGCACTTGCTGGATTTGGAAAACTTCCTCCAGCCTCATTGTCGCGGCCCTTCACTGACTCTGCTTCCTCGCTAAAGCTCATATCTTCGGCAATTGACTGCTGCTACTCTGGAAAATTGAATTCTCTAAGTGATTCTAGTGCATTCTCCATGACCACATCAATCCCTTCTTATGTCTTCTTGTTGGGACTCCAACGACCAAGATTTAATCTTAATTATTTCTGGATCGATCTATGTGAGTTTCTAGAGAATTATCACCTTGACTTAATCAATTATGATTAATTAGCCATATTCCCTGAGTTTAGACTTGGGAAATATTTAAAAATTGGCTAATAATCTAATTAAGCCATCTCTAGGTTGAATTTCCAGAAATGGTTTATGGGTTTTGGAGATCTCATGTATTCTAGCTTCTCCACGAAATTTCGTGGCTAGAGCACATCCAATGCTACAAAAAACTAACAATCCCTCTTAGCGAGGAATGTGATTAGTGTTGCACATCCTGCTACAACACCCTGTCTCTGTATCACCTCCTTTCACGCTGCTGATGTTTGGCTATACTGCCCACCAGCCACTACGCAACTCTGATGCTGCAACTGTGTTGCTGCTGACCCTACCATACTGTTGCCAACACTGCATCTACACTGCAACTTTGTTGTTGCTACAACTGCAACATTTGCAACTAAAAAGCATCCAAAATACTGAATCAACTGTGTTTAGTATGATGCATTTGTCTCCCGAGTCCTGACTGCTACTAGCCTCTGCAACTATCTAACGACAAATTGTGTCTACAAACACTGAACCTGCTACTATGATACTTTGGGCTCCTATAGCAAAGGTGATGGTCCCACTGCAACAAACTGGAACTGATCTTACTGATCTTCTTGTTGCAACTGCGTTGGACCCTGCCCAATATGGCAAACTAGAGTCTTATACTCCTGTTGGATCTAGTGCCCCACTACCTCCTTTTGAGCCTTGTCCCTTACTGGGACCTTCCTTTGCTTTGCAACTCGCACTAGACAACTCGCACTTCCTCCAACACCTTTCTCTGACAACTGGAAGTTGAACTGCTGCCTAGATCTGCATTCTGGGTAACTTGCATGACCTCTTTTGGCAATTTCGTAAGGCCATGCTTGCAGAGCTGCAAAAAATTTGGAAACACAAAATTGGAGAAAATAAATCCGAAAGCTCCCTCTCTACCTTGCTCGGCTGCTACTCGCACTCCCTTTTGAAATGCACAGATCTGCTAGCTGGTACTGGCAATCTACAATGGAAACTCGAAGTTCACTAAGAGAAATCTTCCCTTTGCTATGTTTTCTTTTCTCTTCCATCCGACGTTGATTCTGCAACTGCAAAACCCTTTGCGTCCATCAAAGGAATCTGCTCAGCGAAAATCTAAGTTGCAACTGCTCCCTCTGACTACTGGAATCACAATCCCAGGGAATTCGACTTTTCTGCCAACCTGCAACTGAAAATCGAACCCTTGCCCTAGCAACTCGGCCCGCTTGTTAAGGAACTGCACTGTCTCAAGAATTTTGACCTGCTACTCCTTATGAGCAACGAAATTTTCTCCTCCGCTTCTGAGCTTCTCAACTAATTACTTACTCTCTGATACCATGTGAGAATTCCACATATGGAATCCTATTGCAGCCACTTGAAATTTTTTTTCTAATTGTTAATTATTTTAACAATTTCTCTGTTATGACAAATATCAAATAAATCACATTGCAACCTTCACAAATAACTACTGCAGAAATAATAGCGTTGGAAACTAAGAAAATTCTAGCGCACAATAAAAATGACACCATTATTTTTAGACAATTGTCCCCGGAAAAACCCAACTTGGGAAAATCGGTGCAGTGGCTGATGGTTTTTATTATTAGGCAGCGCTGAAATTTGAGTACAATAATCTGGATGCCAAAATCTGGCAATCCTACAGAGAAAATACTGGCAAAAGTACTAGAGGGAAATTTACCCTCTCTCCGGGCAATTCCAACTCTCAATTATCACTAAAAAGCAAGTCGTCCAACTGGGCTTGCGCAGGCTCTACATCACCTTGAAGATGCCTGCCCTGCATGCTGCCCAAACTGACTGCTAATCAAGCCGTCATGCCTGCTGCTGAGTGGGAAAATTCTTCTCCGTCACTCTGGGACTCCTTCCCGGCCTCTGGAACTGAAGACGTCTTCCATTATCAACAAATCGAACTGCCTTATGAGGCTTCTACGTTAGGACTGCGTAGCCTCCTGGAGAAACTTTGGCCTCTTTGCAAATGCACTCGCTGGATCTGGAAAACTTCCTCCAACCTCACTATCCCTACCCCTCACTGACTTTGCTTCCTCACTAAAGCTCGAACTCTCCAGCAACTGACTGCTACTACTCTAAAAAATCAAATTCTCCAGGTGACGCTAGTG
Organism: Pinus taeda; assembly: GCA_000404065.3. Classification (NCBI taxonomy): domain Eukaryota; kingdom Viridiplantae; phylum Streptophyta; class Pinopsida; order Pinales; family Pinaceae; genus Pinus; species Pinus taeda. Next base: position 6,794 of record APFE030875296.1, read on the forward strand.
CATTCTCCATCACCACATTCATCCCTTCTTATATCTTCTTGTTGGGACTCTAATGACCAAGATTAAAACTTAATTGATCGCTCAAATCATATCTGAATCGATCTGTGTAAGTTTCTAGAGTATTCTCACCTTGACTTAATTAATTTTGATTAATTAGCCATATTCCCTAAGTTTAGACTTAGGAAATATTTAAAAATTGGCTAATAATCAAAGTAAGCCATCTCTATGTGGAATTTCCAAAAACGATTTATGGGTTTTGGAGATCTCATGTATTCTAGTCTCTCCACCAAATTTCGTAACTAGAACACATTCGATGCTACAAATCTCCGCCAAATTACATAGTTATAACACATTCGATGCTTCAAAAACCAACACTCCCTCTTAGAGAGGAATGTGTTTTAGTGTTGAACATCTTGCTACAACATCCTGTCTTTGTATCACCTTTTGTCATGTCGTTGATGTCTAGCTATACTGCCCACCAACCACTGCGCAACTCAGATGCTGCAACTGTACTACTATTGACCCTGCCATACTATTGCCAACACTACATGTACACTGCAACTCTGTTGTTCCTACAACTGCAACATCTGCAACTGAAAAGCATCCAAAATACTGAATCAATTGTGTTCAGTATGATGCATCTGTCTCTTGAGTCTTGACTGCTACTAGCCTCTGCAACTGTCTAACGACAAATTGCGTGTGTTGACACTGAACTTGCTACCATGATATTGTGGGCTTCTGTAGCAAAGGTGATGGTCCCGCTGCAACAAACTAGAAATGATCTGACTGATCTCCTTGTTGCAATTGTGTTGGACCCTACCCAATATGGCACACTAGAGTCTTATACTCCTCCTCCTGGATCTAGTGCCCCACTATCTCCTTTTGAGCTTTGTCCTCCAACACCTTTCTCTGACAACTGGAAGTCGAACTGCTGCCTAAATCTGCATTTTGGATAAATCGCACGACCTCTTCTGGCAATCGCGTACGGTCATCCCTACAGAGCTGCAAAAAATCTGGAAACTCAAAATTGGAGAAAATAAACCCGGAAGCTCCCTCTCTTCCTTGCTCGGCTACTGGGTCCGCAAGGCACTAGTATGCCCCTTCCCCTTGTCCACATGTTAGGGACATTTAATATAGCATGTTAGCAAAAACCAAACATGAGCTCCACCCCTTCATCATGGCCATCACCCTTGTTCCTAGGGCCCCGTGAGTGCCCCCACATCTGCCCCTACATCATTATGGAACCTATGCCAATCCCAACCCCTGGTGGGCAATGAACTGCCCCCCACCTTAAGGGAGTAATAACTGCTTACATCATACATAACATGCTCTCATCTCCTGGAGCCTCGAGCAGTAATACAAAGAAAGATCAATAAAAAGGCAAAAGGCTAATGTATAAGGGTGGAAAAACAAAGGCCAGGGTGACTAATGTATCCACGATTGCTCCGTCCTACATTTATACACCCTAATATGTGGACATCCCTCATCATTACTATTCTTGAACCCATGGCATTTGGCTTTGAGACCCTTGTGTTCCCATCCATCTCATCATTATGCACGTGATCCCTATCAATTCAAAGATGTACCTTGGACCTGTCTTTCCCATTAGGGGCTGGGGACACCTGATAGGGTTGTTTATTAGCCACTCCTACCTAGGGAGGTAACACTATTACAAGCTTAAGTCCCAGGTTTCGAATTGAAGCCCATTATGAAATCTCAATGTGCCCTTGATTAACAAGCTTGGTTCACTTAGATGCACTAATGAATTGTTGTACCTGATGGTGAGGAAGCACATTGGATCTTATATGTAATTGGTTGGTGGTTTCATCATGGGTTGGGCAACTTAATTGGGGCTCAAGCCCACCGGAGGATCATATTGACACTCCTACCAGACGCGTTGAAAGCTATGTGACTCTATCATGTTGATTTCTGGTAGCATCGGATGTGCTCTAGCCTTGAAATTTGGTGGAGAGGCTAAGGCACATGAGATCTCCAAGACCCAGAAATCGTTTGGAGAAATTCCACCTGGATGAGGAGTTATTAATATTATTAATATTTTTTATGGGTTCCTAAGTCTAAACTTAGGAAAATAAAAATATTAATGGGTATTAATAAAGATAAGGGTGGGAAGCTTCTAAGAAACGAAGATCAAGTCTGTTTTAATCTTAGTCGTTGATTAGAAACTTAATCTTGATCGTTGATTCATCAACAGGAAAAGTATAAGAGAAGACTTGAGGATCATTTGGAGATACACTGGAAAATACTCAGTATCCCAAGGAAAATCGATTCTCAAAGAGAAGGAGATTGATTTCAGACGGAGAGTTGCAGGGTGGAGGAAGAGGAGGGCACCAGCAGCAGTCAGTGACTGACGAGGAGGTGCCGCAAGGGTAGTGAGAGACAACGCAAAGGGAGACACAGTCCAGGGGAGACGCAACTTTCATGCAGGTTGACGCAGAGGGACGCAGAAGTGACGCAGTAGTGGGAGAAGGGTCTCCAGGGTGTCAGAAAGTTTCCAGGGGAAAGTCTCAGGTGTTTTCTCTCAGTTTCTCTGTAAAATCATTCCTTGTAAAGTGATTGTTGCTTAAGATTAATAAAACCCTCATCTGCTGCACCTATTTTCCCACATTGGGTTTTTTGGGGACAATTGTCCAAAAACCACTGTGTTGATGTGATTGCTTCTTGTGCATGTATATCATTGTTATTTTCTCTATGTAATTATGTGATAACTGCAGTAGAATTTATTTCAATGCTTGCTGAATGGATTTCGTAAATAGCTTATTATGAAGATTAAGTAGGTGAAATAAATCAGTTGCTGCAGTAGAATTTCGGGTTAGAAATTTTCACATATCGTGTGTTAGAGCATCATTTCATGCCATGGGCACCTTCAACACCCTCAATAGTTTGTTCATTGTCCTACATTATTTGCGAGATGATGCACTTGGCCCTGTGTGCCCCGGTCGGTGTAGCATATTATGGCAACTGATCTAAGGCCTAAAGGAAGTTTGTCTCACCTTTGAGACATGGGAGGAAAGACACCATCATGAAAGCCATCATTTGGAGCATTATATAGGCTATTCTATCATCAGGAGACCCATGAGACCAACATTTGTGCCCCAAACCCACTTAAGGGCCCCACATGATGACTTGCATGGAGACTAATGGGCCATCCCCCTATTTAAGATTTATAGAACCCTCTCTCACATTTTGGCACAAAGAAGACTCAATGTCGCCCTCCAATGACCCTACATTAGCATGTTGTCATCAATTCAACTAGCATTTGGATGGCTATTTCATAATTTCTGAAAGCTACTTGATCAGCTTATGACCAAGGCTTGTATTTTGCACATTTTTATAATGTTAGGGGGCTCTTAGGCTAATAATTCGATTTGGTGAGACACATAATTAGAAGTCATCTTCATTTGTATTTGATCATCATCGATTCATCACACGTGGACAACTTTTTCTTTGGAGCTATTGGAGACTCTTTTGATGCATTTTGATGTGCAGAAGATGATTCACTTTTCTTCTTTGGAGCTTCTTCTTGAATGATGGATGGATATAGTGCATGTCTCTTTGTAAGTTCTTCTTGTTGATGAAGTTTTCCTTTAAAAAATTGTTTAGTGTATGGAATTGCTGCTCTAGAATATGTGAATTTGTGGCCTAATTATTGAAGATTAAATTTAGAAATCTTTTCTAGTAGAGTCTTGCATATGTTATCCAATGCAAGACATGTAATGAATGTTCCTAGTGAATGAATGTCTTTGAATCTTCATGAAACTCCATTATATCTTGAAGAGGGTAAAGGTTTGAAATTGGTACGTAGCGCATAGATTTTGAGACTCCTTGGAAGACGTGTTATCTTATCTTAAGCATCTCAAGTCTCCATTGCCCAAAGGACTAGGAGCTAGTCTAAGAGTTTTGGTGATCAAAATCCTCTTTCTCCATATTTTCAACTCCTAAATTTTGGTCCCCTAAAGGTAGGGCAAAGATCTAGGGCTCACAGCGAAATTTTAGGGAGGTGTTTTTTTGGGAATCCAAGGTTTCAAACATGAAGCTCAAGGTCTAGGCTACCTATGCTCCAAGTTTGGTGGGCATCGACTAGAGTTTTATCCATAAAATATCTTGCCCTAGCTGCTACTCCAAGAGGGAAAACTTAGGTCTTTCTTTATTACCTTGGGGACTTCTTTGAGTGTTGTGTGAGCTTAGTATTCATTGGAATAAAATTTAAATCATAAGAAGCCCTTTTTTCTGTTATGCCTTGACCTTGTGAATACCTATTACCATCAAGAAACCTCAAAACCCTAGGTATTGTGCCTTCTTTTTTATGGTTTTTCTTAGAGAGCAGTTTGCTTCTTTGAAGCCTCATACCTTTATTGAGCCTCTCTTCAAATGAGCTGTAGCTCCATCACCTTGAACCATCAAACCTAGAATATCTATTATTGGAGATAATAATCATACGGAGACTCCTCCCATCGGTGTATGTCCGTAAAGAGCAGGGGCCCTTGGCTATGGTGACAGTGGGCAATTGTCCCATTGTTGTCATAGTCTAGTAGTCCTGCAGGTTTTCCCCCCTTAGGGCCCTGCTTGATTTTTTGGTAACAAAAGTAGTTGATGTTGGTCTACATAATTTACTCTTATCAAGTATGTAATTACTTTTCAGTTTAGGCCACTGGTTAGTGAGTTACGGGTCAAAATAGCTTTCTACCCTGTAAATCAGACTGTAAAGTCCGCATAAAAATGCAAGGACAACAACCTGTTATGTCCACAACAACCACCCTACAAGTGTCTAAGCACTTCCATATTTTTTGTCTACGGGTTGAGAGGCGTGAGGATCAATTTAGAGGCCTCTCCTCAAGCTAAAACAACTGAAAAAATCAATTTCTAGTTAGCTGGAAATTGCTTTTTCGGAATTATGGGTGAAACCATCTTGGGAAAAATAGCCCAAAAAATTCCAGATTTTAATTGTATTTCTAATGTGGCTAGAAATTGCATATAAATTACTCTAAATGATGAATAACACATAAATTTGGTAGATTAACAAGAGGTTTCTTAAAGAGATTACTAACTTGGAATGCTGAAAACCATTGATTTTATTGCAGATCTTGTATGTTACAGCTGGTAATTTTCTGGATGTACAAAATCATTCAACCAGATATAAGCATAAAATATGCAAAAAATGTCACTCGTGCCTATCCTTAGTTAGATCTATCAATTTTCCCAATTTTTTCGAAGGCAGTGCTGGTTAATAAAAATAAATGAATGAAAAACCAACAAGCTTATTGATCTTAAACTATATGCTGAAAATAAAAAGTTTTGGAAATTTCTAGGAAAAGTTGAGTTTACACCTATGCCTTTCTTACCTCACCCTTGTGGGAGCTTGAAATTGACTCCTTCTTGAGTTGATCTGGCATGATAGCTCAAGGGAGTGGGATTAGTTTACTCCTATGCCTTACTTACCTCACCCTTGCGGAAGCGTGAAATTAGCACCTTCTTGAGTTGATCTGGCTTGATAGCTCAAGTGAGCGACCTCTTTCAACATGGCATCTCTGGTCTTCATATCCAATGTGAGATGAATTTAAAATGTTGCACAATTTGAAGCTTCCCTTCAGAATGGTCTAGTTGCTTGGATCGATCCCTCTACAAAACAAAATGACTAAGTGGGGTTCCCCCCTAGTTTTCCCTTTCCATGTGACTATGTAGCCCCTCAATTGCAAGATCTGTTAACCTTAGTGTAATTTTACTTATTATTAAAGAAAATTGGAATTAAACATGAATAACACATAATCAAATCTACTCCACAATATATATAGAAATAGATGAAGGTTTGCAAGAAATGAGCTCATTTTATTAATGATGGCACCAATTTCAAATAACAACAACAATACAATGAGGAGAGGTTTAGTCTTTTATAGAGCAATTAGCAAGAACTAGATAACGACTAGTTTTGACTCCTCAAAATAGTAATTTACCAATCATCCACAAGTTGGGGACTTAGTAATTCTTTCATAAAATATACAATACAATTCTTTAAATACCCACTAAGAGGTTGACTTGGACAAATTTCCTCAATTAGATCCACGGTTTCTTTTGCTAATGGTCCGGTATGGTCAATAATAAAAATTAATAGACTAAGTTGGCTTAACGTTTCACTTATTTTCCTTGGAGGAAATTTAATTTGGTCATTTTTAGGAATAATTTGTCTTCTAACAACTACTTTCTTGGTCCATTACATAACTACTTGGTCTATGAATCCTCCAACAGCTAGTTAGACCCCCTAAAGGCTAGTTGACTTGTCCAATGCCTAGTTTGAATTGAATTTTTTAACTAACTCGAACTTGACCATCATTTTTTAGTTCTCCAATTTGCGGTTTGAGCTTTTGATCGTGCAAACCTCCTCTCTTCAGAATCTTGATGGTTGTTAACGGATTCTTCAAACATGGCTAGGGTTTCATGACTTTTGGCTTAGCCATTCTATATCCTATGCAACACCCCACAATATACCCAAAGAAACATGCTTGATACTAATATGATCCGTAAATTGCCATCGATAGCCAACTAGACAATTCATCACAATAGATTTGATGAAATTATACTTAAAATCCAAAATCTACACTATGAGGGTCAATTTCTTTTTAGGTTTTTGGATTCATTAATTACTATGTTATGCTTAGGCATACAATAGATAAAATATGCATAAAATAGGGAACAACGAAATAAAACTCTCAAACCACAATTAAGACAAGATATAACCTAGGAAACCCTTTCAGGAGAGAGCCTAGTTGAAAGGTGAGGCTACTCTGCTCTCTATCTCTGACTAGAAAATGGATGCAAGCATAACGGAGTGTGACCTGTGGCCCATGGGTTGCTACAACATACTAACCCTCTTTGTTTGCTCTCTCCTTGTCCACTCTCGTCTACTTTGCTCATCTATGGAACAAAATGTGAAAATTCCTAAACTGGAATCCCTACTGCAACTGCTGATGACTACTTGTTAGATTTACATGAACAAGTTATTTGCAGTTTCCTACGGAAAATGTTGAAATACATACACTGCAGCCTTCACTTAATTAATTTATATGCGGAAACAAGAGACTGAACAAGAAAGAAAATACAACACAATAACATCGTTATCTTTGGACAAATGTCCTCGGAAAAACCCAATGTGGGAAAATCAGTGCAGCAGATCTGAGGGTTTTATTATTAGGCAGTCGTAAATCTGAGTACAATTCTTGGATGCTCAACTAGCAATCTGATATAGAGAGAAACTGGACAAAACGAATGGTGAAGTCCTCTCACCCTATCATTGGGAGAATCTGAGTCGGATCACGCTGAACTGGAGCCTCTGCGCAAAACTGTGTAAGCCTCACGCAGTCCCTGCGTCACCCCTGCTGCGTATCACGTTGCTCCTTCTCCAAACCCTCTATTGGCTGGAAAATGCGAATCTCTGCCTTCTGGTCTCACACCCCAGCTCCTGGCTTCTAAAACTCGATTTCCTCAACAAGAATTCGATCTCCCTCTAAGGCCTGCGCTACAATTGTGTCAGCTCAACACATTACAGATCATCAACTGAAGGAAACACAACAAGCACACAAGTGACACCGTCGTTTTTGCACCAATGTCCCTGAAAAAAACCAATGCGGGAAAACCCGTGCAGCTATCTGAGGATTTTAATTATTAAGCAGTTTCAGAATACAATCTGGGTGCCAAAACCGGCTCACCCAACAGAAAATAATCTCGCCAGTAGTACCTCTCAGTCAGAGACAGATGTTTCGGTTGAAACCCCGGATAAACACTCCGACAGCTCCCAGCTCCAATCTGCCCCACGAAAACCCCAGCGTCAGCCTCTAAGGACTATGTCAGCCCTCTCTGGCCCAACGTCTGCCCAACATCACCCTAGCTCGCCCTGCGTCAGCCTCTGGAGGCACTGCGTCAGCCATTAGAGCCTCTGCGTCACCTACACTAGCTCTTTGAGGTACTATGCAGCTCCTGGCTGGCTCTGTGTGAACCTCTCGCTGGCTCTACGTCCCTCTCTCTCGGCTTCTGCGCTGATCCTCCCGGTATTGTCTCTGCCTCTCTGCTTTTGTATTCACTACCCCTCAACTGCAACTCTGATCACTCTTTCGACTTCCTCAGCAAATCCTGCCCCAGAAAATCGAAATCTTGATCAACTCGGTGTGTTCTCCAAGTGACCCTCAAGCCTCCTCTTATACTTTTCTCGTTGACAATTCAATGGCCAAGATTAAGTCCCTAATCAATGGCTAAGATTAACTCTGGCTTGATCCATGACTTTTGGACCCTTCTAACATAGTTTTATATTAATTCACATTAATATTTTATTTTCCCTAAGTTTAGACTTAGGGACTCCATTAAAAAATATTAATTTTATATCTTCCCAAAACTGTTTTAGAATCTGCCCAAACCATTTCTGCGGTATCGAGATCTCATGTGCTTTAGCCTCTCCACCAATTCATTGCTAGAGCACATCCAATGCTACCCCAAATCAACACTCCCTCTTAGCGAGGACTATGCTCTAGTAATACTCCTCACTGAGTATCACCTTGATCATCCGACATCGGTCCCTGTGTTGATGCTAGGCCTGCTGCCCAACATCCTCTGCACTGTTGCATCATGTACTGCTACCCATGGCCCTGCCACTGCCACTGCTGCATTTGTACGACAACCCCTCTCATCATGCTACATTGTGTTGCCCATAGCACTGCCACTGCTAACTGTCGTACTGCAACTCAATTACTAAGAAGTAAGTAACTAATCTCCCAACTCTGACATCTCTATCAAGCTAGAGACACCCTCGATGTTGAAACTCCCTTTATCGCTAACAAGTGCCCCTTCTCTAACCTCTGTGCTGCTACAACAACTCCATGCATCTCGCACTGCTGCCTCACGTTGTCCTGGGAATCTTATACTGTAGCTCCCTCTGTCGCTCCATCCACATATGTCTCTACTGACATCCACTAGTACTGCTACTCCTCTTCAGGGCTCCCGTAGCAAGGTATAATCCAAGAGATTGGGTACCTCGAGGATCCTGCCCTTCATCGCCTATAGTTCATCTGACTACAGCTCGATGTCTCCCCACTTCCGCTCAAGTGGCATGTGAGCACTCATGGCACAGTCATCATCTGTCTCCACTTCCTTCTCCACCCTTGCTGGTGCAGCCTTAGTCTCGGAAGCCTCTCCCTTGCTTTTCTTCCTTGGACACTAGGTCACATAATGACCTAGTTCCCCACAATGGAAGCATTTGACCTTGGAGAGGTCATTCTTCTTCCATTTCTCCTGCATCCACCTCCTCCTTCTTGATTCTGACCCCCTTGCTACTACTTCCTACCATGGTCAGCCTTTTGATCTCTTCTTGGCGAAGAGCTGCCCACATTTCCTCCCAATCTAGAAGGGTTGCCTTGCCCAGTATGCTTTGGACAAACACCTCCCAGTCTTCAAAGACTGCGTTTAGGGTTGTTCTCACCATCAATTCTTGATCCAACGTGGCCCCTATAGAAGTCAGCTGATCCTGGATCTCCTTCAATCGATTGAGGAAGGTGTCGATCTGTTCTCCCTTTTGCATCTAGTATGACCGCAGCTGATTTTCTAGTAGCATCTTCCTCTTCACGGAAGTATGCTAATACAATTTCTTTAGGGCCTCCCACATCTCATTTGCCGTGTCCTTTTCGACAATATGTAGTACTACATGGTCCTTGACCCCATCAAGAATGATGCTCTTGGCCCTCACCATTGCCTCCTCGTACTTGTCGTTCTCTGCTGGGTCAACTGGGATTGCTATCCTCTCAAGGCGAAGTGCTTGACACGATTCCCCATCTAGAACAGACAAGATTCTGGCCTTCCAGACTATGAAATTTAAGGCTCCGTTCAGTCTGTCCTGGTCTCTTACTCTATTCACTGCCATCTCGTTTCTCCTCTACTTCCCTCCTAGAAGTTCTCGGTGTGACTCCCTCTGAGCCTCGATTTCCCTCCTAGAAACCTCTCTGCCAACGTCGAGATGCCCCCACTCCGATCCTTAGTGCAACTGCACCACTGATCCGGATTTCTTGGCTAGAAATCCTCAGCAGCAACTCCCTCCTCCTTGGTCTTGCCCTGTTAGGTATTGTTCTGACTACACTACCCCACCAGCTTCACTCTGCAACTTACCCACAGCCTCCTAAGCTCCAGCAAACTAAAGGTTAGAGCTTCTAGGCTCTGCGCAATCTCAGCACCAGCGAAATCTGCACCTCCTGGCCACAGGCGTCAATCCTGCCTGACTGAGAAAGATGACCGAGCACTGCGTGGGTCAAGTCTGCTCCCCCCTGCCACTACACTGATCCTCTTCCCGACTCAAACTTGATGACGCAGGTACTGTGTCACCCCTTCCTTGCTGCTTCTCTACTAGGAACAGCTTCTGTCACTCGAGACAGTTGTTTTATGTTGCGGCTGCTCTGCTCACCTGATGTCCTCAGTTCTTGTTGAAAATAGCAACAAGAAATGCTATAAATAGCATTTCAGATACCAATGTTGGAAATAGCAACAAGGAATGATAAAATAGAAATGCTAAAAATAGCATTGCTATAAATAGCATTTCAGGATACATTTCAATTTTAGTTAGTCCCTGAACTAAAAGTGAGAATTAACATTCGAATTTGATCTTAGCAGCTGTTTGAAAAATAATTAATTAATTCATCTTGAGTTAATTAGTTGGAGAAAATCAAACATGAAGTCTTTGTGAAGACATGCAACAGTTATCCCTTTGATTGAGGAAGTTATC
>APFE030875296.1:30793-45231 GCA_000404065.3 Pinus taeda
ACATACCTTTTGTAACAATGGTACACCATGTAGATCAAAATATTGCTCCATCTGAAGTATCCAATTTACCAAATCCTTCCCATCAAACTTCCTCATCTTGTTTTTTTCTTGATTTTAGGAGCTCGATCTTGAAACGACTGTAACTCTGTACTTTCAAAACATCCAGTTCTGAAATTGCGACCTGTGGTAGCCCTCTGTGTCCTCTTTCCAATGCCACCAGTCTCATCCAAATTGGATTCTCCAAGGAAGAGTTATGCGAAATCTCCCACAGTGACTTGATTATAGACTAGTTCAGTAGAGCAAACTTGTACGACGTGCCACAAGTCACTATTTCGACCTTTAGCTCTGAGAAATATATATAAGAAACTACAGTCTATCCTCTTTCTATACCTTCTTACGAAATTTCAATCCAATGCTCAGAGAAAAAGTTATGACGATTTTCCCCAAGTCACTTGTTTGGAATGTAATTCAGGAGTCTACAAAAAGACCAACTTCCTTAGATCACATCTCCGCAAATATAGCGCAAAAAGCTCTGAAACTCGGACCTGAGATTTAGCGCGATGTCTTCTCTAATGGGTTTTTTTTTCAACTTCTGAAACGTCGCAGAAAGAAAGTTATAGCGAAAATGCCACGATAACCTGTTTGGAGCAGCGAAACCCTAGAATCCAAAGCTCTGATACCAAATGTTATGAAACCAGCTCAAGAAAAGATAGAAAAGATAGATCAATGCCTTAGAGTTCAGAGGCTGCAACCTCCTTTACATTACATAAATGAACAATTCTTGGATGATACAAATGAAAAGACCTCCTTTCTATATATATGAGTCTAAGGGGTCATTATATAATCAGAGCCTACATAACAATAATAATTAAGGGCACATAATAACAATAGTGGCTTCTTATGGGGCACAATAGTAACAATATGGGCACTACATGGGTACATCAATATAATAAGGGGGTTGTACTAATAATAATAAGGGGTTACACTAGTAGTATAGGGGCCTAACATTTAGATAAGAGAAAAAGTCTAATGAGAACTTGGGAGAATCCGAAGCTTTTGGCGAAGATACTCAAATGCTTCACGAGGTAATGGTTTGGTAAAGATGTAAACAATTTGTTCCTTTGTGCCAACATATTCAAACTTGATATTCTTTTCGGCGACCTGCTCTCTAATGAAATGATATTTGATCGGAATGTTCTTTGTTTTGAAATGCATCACAGGATTCTTGGAGATACTGATGGCACTGGTGTTATTGCAGAAGATGGGAATAGGCTCATCAAACTTGGCTTGAAGATCTTGCAAAGTTTGCTTCATCCAGAGAACTTGACTACAACAAGTTGTTGCCATGATATATTCTACTTCCGCTGTGGATAACGAGATTGAAGACTTTTTTTTACTTAACCATGAAACAAGGCAACCAGCTAGATAGAATGGTGCTCCATTGGTACTCTTTCGATCATCAACACTTCCTTCCCAACCTGCATCTGTATAAGCTTGGATAACTAGATCATTTCCTTTGGGATACCATAAACCATATTCTGTTGTGCCCATAAGATATCGAAGAATTCTTTTGATGACAATAATATGAGATTCTTTTGGTGCTGCTTGGAATCTTGCTACTTGTCCAACTGCCTGCATTACGTCTGGCCGAGAAGTTGTCACATATAGAAGACTGCCAATCATAGATCTATACAACCTCTAGTCCACATCCTCTGATGAATCTTCTAAACTTAACTTGCAACCTATTACCATTGGGGTAAGGACAGGCTTGCAATCTTCCATCTTGAATTTCTGGAGCATTTCCTTGATGTACTTGGTTTGATATATAAATATTCCTTTATCCTACTGAGATATCTGAAGCCCTAAAAAGTATGTTAGCTCGCCGAACCAAGACCGAGACCCTTGACACAACAACCTCTCCAGGACCAAGTCACAAGACTTTTGTGATCAACTTCTTCTTCTTTCTTGAGTTAACACTAGTCAAACTGCTTGCTTTTCTTGGGATCTTGGCTACCCTTCATATTTCAACCTCTTGGATCAAGCTTGCAACTCTCAACCTTTTCCAAAAACCCGAGTTGCAGCACGTGAGAGTGATCAACACGAATTCTTGTCCTTGATTTCCTTCGCTTGGATGGAGTCTTTTTTCTTCTGCAACTCGGCTATATTCTCGACTTGCTTTCCTTCTTAATTCGGTCTAAGACAGCAGTGATGACTTCGGCCTTTTTCTGCAGCTGAGTACACCAGTCTTCCTTACACGTGTGAATGGTAACTTGCCCAAAACAGATCGAAATAATTTTGGCTTCTTCTCCTATTTCTTGCTTGATGGGAGGCTTCTTCTCCTAGGTTTCTCACACCTTTTCCTCTATTTTAGATCCTTGATCGAATGGTGTCATAAGTGAGGTCGCGTCCTTTCTATTTATAGTGATTTTCACATAGAAATAAGTCGACTTGTGCCATTGGGTAGGTCGACCTGCTTTTCTAGAATGATCTCCATCTTCTTTTGAGGGCCGACATGAAGGAGTGCTTGTGACGAGGCCTTGGAGGGTTAATGACTCAAACAAAATTACTTTTTACAATATGTAACATGTCTTCAATACTTGACATTGACTCCCTAGACTTTATGACTTAATGACCAAACCTAATAGCTCTCAATTGGAGCTTCAACTATAAAAATAAAATTCCTTGAGCATGAAACCCATGACTCAAGCATTACAAAAAAAAATTATTTTTCTTCTTTACAACAATTACATAAAATCATGATTACACATGTCATTATGAAGACCGAACCTAGTTACATATTTCAACAACACTGTCTCGAGTGGGGTGTGAATACACATCTCCTTTGGCGCAGGGCTGACTTGACAAGTAGGCCGAAATAGCATCTAGAGGATTTTTGACCCAAAAATACATATTAAGAAAAAAAAAAAAAAAAACTTTTTCTTTTACAATCGGTCCAAATAGTACTTTGACTCAAAAACCTAGAAGCATAAAGGACATGCTTGTCTAAAAAAATAATAATAATTTTTCTTTTGCTTTTCTTTGGTCTTTTTACATAAAATACATAACGATACAAATTATGAAGACCAAACTTACTTACATTCTCTAACATTTTTGAGGGTGGCCGAGTTGCTAGGTTCCATTATTGTATTTTCTATGTATTCTCTGAGTGTCATTTCCCAGTTGGAGGAGCCCTAATTTCCCCGAGTAATACAAAAATTGGAGAATTTGTTGGGCAAATTTCTGCTTTGTTTTTGTGACTGATTTTGTATTTAAATTTCCAGTGCAAATTATTTAAGTTAAATGCTAGTGTATTTTTTATTCAGTAGTTTTCAGAAAATTTAATTTGCTAGGGTGAATATATTTTTCTAGGTATAAAATAAATTGCTGAGAATATTAAATCAGATTTTGTATTTAGAAATTAACAAATTTTATTGTTTGCTCACTGTCATATTACAACGTAAATTTGTCAAAAGAATTACTTGGTTTATTCTACTTCTGTTCTATTTTAGGAGGTTGCCCAAGAATGCAAGGACATGAATTGGGGACAATTCAAGCCTTTGATTGCTGATGCTGTAATTGCACATCTGGAACCTATCCAGGTATTGAAAAGCTTCTTATAGTTTTTTTTTAAACACCTGAAGACTCTTTTGTCCCATGAGAAATATCTTTATATTCCACATGAGGAATATATATATTTCAGTCCTCAAGGGACTGCTCAGACTCAACAGCAAGGCTCAAAACTATTATAACAAAGCTCATCATCTCACTTGCAAGAATTGAACCTGGGTGAGGAGGGTGACAATCATTCCTCCCAAATACGAAAAATAAACTCAATTGACAAAACACATGAAGACTTTATTTATTTACAATAGGTTTCTCATTTCACATTATTTAAACAGGCACGATACAAAGAGATTACTGCAGATTCTACATACCTGGATAGTGTTATGGAAGAAGGAGCTCTGAAGGCGGCCACTATAGCAGATGCCACTTTAAGGAACGTATACGAGGCTATGGGCTTTCTACCTTGCAAAAGACGCTAGCATTTCAATTACATGATCTGGGAAGAGTATTTATGTTCCTGTAGCAATTAAGCATTTTTTTTTTTACTATTTATCTGCCAAGATTTTCTCGTCTTATTGTACCAAAAAAGCACTGACAATAAAATGTTAGATTCCTCGAAGTTCCAATATTTTTGTGGAGTGAATAGAAGAAAAAGCATTAGTTCAAACAATCTCAGAGACAGATAGCATTAATAAATATCGATTGCATATTTGCAACCCTCTGAAGGTTGCATGAATTTTGTAATGGTAGTTGCTATAACATTTAATGACAAGCACACCAAACAATTCAAACATTATTATGTAAGCAAATTTATCTTGAGTGGTTCTGGTTCATGTGCAAACTGTACTAACAATCATAACGTTTTTGTCATCAATATTTGTTCAAAAAATGCCTCAGAGATAAGCAATTTTAATTTTCAAGCATGAGGGTGTATTAGCCGTTTTCTATAGATCTATGGTTATTTAGATCCTACATGTCTTAAGCAACAACGGATAGTGTAAGAAGCCGTAACGTAGATCAATGCTTGAGCTTAGACTTGACTCTCAGCAAACAAAGAAAATAATGGACAATACTATGCTTTTTTAGATACAAAATATCCAATTATTAAAAAATTGTATTCACAGATTCCCTTCTATCTTACCAATTTGATAAAATGTGAAAAAGGTAAGGTTGAAAGAATATTTAAAACTATATTGTAGCTATTACCTGATTCTTAGGCTATATCAATATAGCAGGGTAAGTTGTATGCTAGAGTAAAGCTTGAACTTAGAATTGACTATCAGAGTACATAGAAAAATGTGGACGATACGAAGTTTTTCTGAGATACAAAATATCCAACGATTGCAACTTTGTATAAGCAGATTCCGTTGTATCATACCAATCTTAGAAAACGTGAAAAAAATAGTGCAACTTTGAAAGAATATTTAGAATTATGTTGTACCTACTACCTGATTCTAACTCTGCAGAATGGTGATGAATTTGTAACCATTTTGCGGTTGTAGTTTGAAGGAATAATGATGTACTTGCGGCTTTATTTAATTCTTGTTGTACACATCTACAAACTAAATAATTGCAAACCAAGGCTTATTATGCATCAATGCAACTCATTGAGTTTTCAATCCTAATTGTCCGATGAAAGTAGCATTGCCGTGACTAGGTTCTTTGTAGAACATAAATTTATAGGTTGTATGGGTTTCTCGAGGTAAAGTAGTTGGTACTGAATTTAAACTGAAATTTTGAAGTACAAATAAAAACTATACCCATATATATCTTATGAGCCTAGCATGGGAACGAAAGATAGCTGTGATGAGGGTCTCTCAGCATATAAATTCATAGGTTGTATGGGTTTTTAGGTAAATTAGTTTGGCGAATTTAAACTGAAATTTTGAAATACAGAAAAAAACAATATCCATAAATAAATAATAAGCCTAGTATGGAGAACAAAACGTAATTAACGCTAAATTTCATCAGGTTTTATTAGCACTTTAGAGGTACTTATTGTCTCTTTGCGGCATTCTAAGCATCTAAAACATTATAAATACATTTTGGTTGTGTATGCCCTTTTAACCATTATAAAAACACAAAGTAGAATGTTAATTCCATCACCCGAACATAGACGTTATTTCTATTTCTTCGCAGGTCTATCAATTCCTCTACGGCCTTCTGTGGTTAGAGGCAACGACATTGGCGTTAGTAACGAAAACGCAATTGTTAGATCTGCGGCTCTCCAGATCTGCGGTCCAAGTTTTCTCTCGCAGGTCTGCCGATTCCTTTTGGCCTTCTGTGGTTAGATCTATGGCTCTTCTCTCGCAGGTCTGTCAATTCCTTTGTAGCTCTTAGGTTTTATATTTCTTCATCTGCGGCTCTTTACTGTGGAGATCTGCGATTAGATCTGCGGCTCGATTGGGCCTTCGGTAGTTAGATCTGCGGCTCCCCATCACCCGAACTTAGATCAGCCGATTCCTCTGCGGCTCTTATTATTACATTATCATACCCTAATGTAGATCTATTGATTCCTCTGCAACTCTTACTATTAGATCTGTCGATTTCTCTGCGGCTCGCACTATTAGATCTGCAGCTCTTATTGCGGCTCTTCATGCTCTTTACTGTGGAGATCTGCGAAGATCTAGAATACAGCTCTGGGCAGAGATCTAGATTGCGGCTTCTTTACTGCAGTTTATAGATCTGCGGCTCTTCACTTCTCTTCGGCAATCTTATGTGGCTTCTCTTCGGCAATCTTCTATACACAGCAAGAGTGCATTCTCCAAATGGCTCCCAGCGTCGCGAAAATAGCTGTTGGCTCAGTTCCGTCCGCCTCTGGGGGGCAAGCTCCTGCCCATATAATTAGTGAAGCCCCAGCTCCCACTGTCCCGGTGGTCCAGACCTCACTCGATGAGGCTTTGAAGTTCTCTGAAAGTGCCCTAATCTGCCAATTCAATGGTTTTTGGCTGCGGCTGACAGCTCTCCACAGT
Organism: Pinus taeda; assembly: GCA_000404065.3. NCBI lineage: Eukaryota > Viridiplantae > Streptophyta > Pinopsida > Pinales > Pinaceae > Pinus > Pinus taeda. The sequence goes on from APFE030875296.1 coordinate 37,330, forward strand.
TGGATCTCGAAGGTATGGAAGCCTCTAATTCCTGATGCAATTAATATCTACCCATGTGCTAGGGGTTTCTTTATAGTAGATTTTGAAAACCCTGAAAGCAGACAATGTATTCCAGATTCCGGCCCTTGGTTTTCGGAAAAATCAGGCCTATTCATGAGGTCCTAGAACCCATCATTCAATCCCTCAACAACAATCATAACCTCAGCACCAGTTTGGGTGAGATTGCCAAACCTACCCTTGCATCTCTGGAATTTCTCTTCGCTAAAAGCCATTGGAAATGCAATTGGGAAATTTTACTGCAGGTGCCCAAAAACAGAGGAATATGCCAAAACCACCTATGCACACATCTGTGTGGAAATGGACTTCAACGTGGGATTCCCAGCTGAAATACACCTAACAAGTAAAGACTATGTGTGGAACTAGAAACTCGATTATGAAAGTGTCCTCTTCAAATATCGGTCCTGCTTTGAGACAGGGCACCTAGCCAAAAATTGCCCAAAAGCCTCCCAGAAAAATTCTGCTAGAAAAAATCACCACAGATCTATATGGTGGGAAGGAGCACAAAATGAACACTACACTGTCATCAAAGAAGAATACTCTCGAGAAAACTCTGAATAACAAGAAATCGGGCAAGAAAGAAACAACTCTCAAGACAAGCAGGGGGAAAGCCCCGCCCAACAACAAAGAAGTGAACTCGACAACCCCTCAAGCATCAATAGTTATGAGGGTTCGAATACTGCACAAAATAAATCTTCATTTAATAGCAAAGCAGATCTCCTGACCAAACTTCTTCTCCGACTATCTTCAAAAGGACGAACACAATAGATCGCGAAGCTAAGACACCAATGTCCCAAGAATCAGAAGAGATGAAGGAGATGCAAGATAAAGAAAGTTGGAAGACCGTAGAGAAAAAAAAAGAAAGCTACAGCACCAATCTCGCCAAGAAAGACGAGGAGCTAGACAATTAGAAACTAAGAAAGAAAACTATAGGTCCAATAGACCAATTTGCTCTCAGTGGACGTTAACCATCATCATCATCATCATCATCAATTTAACAACATAAGTATGATGATAATTTGGTAGAAACTTTGGCAAATTCAACATCATTATACATATAAATATATGGGTATATGCAATTTCTTAGTTAATGTTCTAACACAATAAAATTATTATTCATATAATCATTACCAATTTTTATCTAAAAATATATATTCTAAGTAACAACATTAGTTATTTGGTAATCATTAAGTAATAAACTAATAACTAAACTGTTATTGATCCTCTATTTTTATGGTTTGACAAACTATAAATATATGCTTCATTTCGTCACTCTAAATTCATAATATTCATGAACTTTATGAGTTGAAAAAATCCTCTCATTTAAATCTTGTTAAACAATTTTGTTGGTTCATTATGAACTAAACCATAATAAATAACATTGTATTTCCTTTAAAAATGCCAAAATCTACTTGTGTCATTGAAATGATGAACCTAGTCTCTAACTACATCATTAAGAGAACCTCTAAATCAGCTTAATATAACATCAACTTCATAATGATCTTGAATTCTAAAAGTCATTATGAAAAATGAAGTAAAATGGGGAAATTATTGGAAATGTGGGTTGTTGCGTGTGTTATTGCATAAGATAAAGTTGCAAAATATACAAAATAAAAATGGTCAGCCTATTTTGTGAAGTTATATCTACTTTTTTTATGTTGTACCTCCTCCATAGTATTTTATGTTTTGCCTTTTTCAATTATTGAAACGATAAATAGACTATTTTTAAATTTTCAATTGTGGAATGCTTTTTCTGTTGATTAAACTTGGATTTGTTGTTTTTCACCATTTGAACTTTTTGATGCAAGATCTAAAATTTTCACGTGGGATTGTCTTGCAACCTGTCCAAACTCTCTTTTGACTAATTGGAAGTTTTTCCAATGCCCCTTCATGTAATTATGTATTCTCCCCTTAAGAGGGATTGCAGCGAAAGTTAATTTCCTCTTTACTCTATAAACCAATTTTGGGCATGATGTTGTTACATAACTATTTTATAGCAATAATCTACATCAAAATGTGTAATGCACAAAGACTCATTTATGGGAAAATAATTATTTAATGTTCTCCTTTGTGTTGAATATTTTCTTGTAAATAAACTATTGTTCATTACATTGGTACAAAAGCTCCTTCAAGGTTGTTTATACTAATTTCAGTTTTTGGCCCTTGTTAACGGTGTCAGATGTCGCCAACAACCATGGGGTCTCCCTAGTGTGAAGTCTCAATTAGACCTTATACCGTTTGGAATAGGAGCCCCATCTGATATGTGGATCCTGTTGCCACCATGAATGTTTTCGCTCTTGATTGTCAGATAAAGGTGTCAGAGTGAGGACCAAAACTAGACAATGAAACAAGGTCAACCCAAGATTGACAGAGTATGGAAAGAGTTACAAGCAAGTCACAACAACAATAATGAGTATGCCATGAGAAGGATTATTGAGCGAAAACCCATTCCAACATATGTGAACAAGAACATGCCAGAGGTTAATTGAAAATTAATTCACAATAGATCACTAGCATGGCGAGAAATAGGCAAGCACAATTTTGAAAGAAAACATACCTGCAACAATGTTAGATGATCCAAAAATAATTTATTATCATAGGTTATAAAATTGAAATAAAATAATTATTAATTTAAGAAATTAAATTAATAATTATTATTCTAGAATGATTAATTAATGGAGACAATTAGAAATTAGTATATTGTTGTAACAAGATATGGCTCTCCAAATGTGTCGTATCTTAGGCTCTATTTTAGGAGAATAGTTAGCTAGTTGGTTTGAATAGCATTTAATGTAAATGGACACTTGTTATTTAATAAGTGATCCATAATTAGAGGTAGTTAGGACATGGAGCTTATAAATAGCTCATTGCAAGAGTGTTTGGTTGTTCAGATGTAAGCTCTTGCAAATCAATTATGTAATTATTTTTTTTCTGATTAATAAAATTATGTGTCTGAGGACACTTCTGCCATTATTGTGGTATTAGAGCTATGGTAATGCTGCAGTTGATTTGAGAAGGAGATTCCAGCAGTTGATTTGAGGAGGAGATTTTAGCTCAACAAAGTCCTAGAAAACTCCATTCAGTTGGCCAGCAAATCATTGGTATGGAAATTGTACAGTTTTGTTTAAAGGGAAAATAAATTTTATGACTGATTTTAGATTTTTTTAAATCTAAAATTCATTGTTTTATTATAAAAAAAATTGCCTCTGCTTTAAGAATCCCTGAGTTGTGTTTTGAGCTCGATCACTCGTGGAACTCCTATTCGGTGTGGACTAAGCATCAACTAAAACGCCCCTCTTTCCGACATTTTCTTCCAGCCAAAACCCTGAAGCTGTAAATACAACATTGCAAAACTGCAATTTTACCAACATTGAAAAGCAGTTTAAAGCGTTTGATGTTGTCTGTCAGTCGACCCAGTTGCCGTCCAAACAACATATCGATTGAATTCACGATTTTTTTTGCCGACTCTAATATGCTGGAATATATGCCCATGCCTGAATTTAGTGTAAATTTGGAAGGTATTTTTGTTTGAGTGAAATATTGAAAGCGTTGAAGATCTGGCTGTGGAGAAACGCGTGGAAACCTGAACTACGTTTTTTTGCAACTCGTGTCGAGTGACCTACTAAACCGAGGGCCAGTTTTGGATTGGGGCAGGCTGGGTATAAATTGCATGACATGAGCTGAGAATAATCCCCAAATACATCATTTATGTATTCAGTGCTCAGTCCTAAGCTCGTAACTGTGCAGTCTTGGACTCCTGCCTTCAGTTTTCCGAACGTTGTTGACAGTGCTTTGGTTTTTTGACAATTTATATGTAATTTGGAAGGTATATTTTACTTGCGTAATAAGTGATTTGTATTGGGAGAAATAAGGTGAGCTTTAAAAGCTTTGTAATAGAGTGATGAGTGAGGTTTTAAGAGTATTTTTTTTTTAAAAAGCCTTGTAATGGAGTAATAAGGGTGATGTTTTGAAATTTATTTTTTGTTTTGGAGTAATAAGGAGTTTTATTTGTAAATTGGAGAAATAAGGTGTAATTTGTTTTTAAGAAGTTTTTTTTGGGGATCATCACATTGTAACTCAAAGTAATTTTACTTTGAGGGGGGGTAATTTCTTTTTTTTTACCATTGTAAAAAGTCAAATTTTGAAAGTAGCCCTGTAAAATTTGAGAAATTGACTAGAGCCAAGTGCAAAGCTCAATCAATATTCTCCTGTTTTGACGACTATTCGAGGGTCAAGGCCAAGCCCCGATAGATCGTGTTTTTTGCGTGGTGTGTTGTGGTGACTATCTTGTCCTTTTTGTTCTGATTCTTGGTGCGACGCTTCAACACTACAATGTCTAAGTTGATTAATTTGTTTTCTGATTCCGAAAAACTAGAAGGCACCAAATCTTATAAAACATGGCATCGTCTCATCGAAAGCACACTCATTTATAATGAATTATGGCAGGGAATATGTGATGGAGATGTTAAGCCAAATAAACCCACAAATGCAGATGCACTGGCAAAATGGGAAATCAAGAATGCTAAAGCCTGAGCTCTTATTAAATCGTATGTGAATGATGAAATGTATGTACATATAGAGAATGCCACAGATGCATGGACTGCCTTGAAAACTTTTAAAGACCTCTTTGATACTCAGCCTGAATCAAAGAAGGTTGATCTACAATTAAAATTGTTGCAACAAAAAATTAACTGAAGGCGGTGATGTTTCTTGAATATCTCTCAAGTTAAGAATATCAACAAAGAAAATTATTAATTTGGTTTTTTTTTCCCCGCAATTGATGATAGCTTTATGGTCACCCCAATTGTTAATTGTTGGGCTTCCTTTTCCTATACGCATGTTTTAGAGACTCTACAAGTAACTGGAATTAGAGAAAACTAAAGTTTGATGAGCTTTGTGAAATGTTGAGTCAACATGATAAAACTTTTGGGAAGAAGAAGAAAGTTGGTGAAGATGTTTTTCTCACAGAGGCCAGCACTAGTAAGTCATCAACAGATAGTTCTCAAGGAAGAGGCAGAGGGAATCAGAATCAAGCAGCACATAATCAAGGTCGAAGCCAAAGCAGAGGCAACAATTTTAACAGAGGAAGAAATAATTTTCAAGGTAGAGGAAACGACCAAGGAAGAGGCAATTTTCAAGGACAAGGATATAATAATCAAGGTAGAGGACAATCTCAAAATAGAGGTCAAAGCAGAGGCAGAGGACAATCTTCAGGAAGAGGAAGAGACTTAAGTCAAATTGTGTGTCGAAGATGCAACAAAGTTGGCCATTATGCTGAAGATTGTCGAACTTCACTTAATAAAATTCCCAAGTTTCAGCAGCATTCAACACAATTTGCAAATGATCAAGATGGAGATAACTCAGAATATGTTTTTACTTCCTCACCAGCATCACAAATTTCCTCTCATCTTAGAAGTGACTATGAAGATGCCTGGATCTTGGATTCCAGGGCAACTCAGCACATGACTTGTCGACGTGATTTTTTCTAGAATTTTCAAGAATGCCAACTTAATTCAATTTTTCTTGCTGATGATTCAAAACATACTCCTTATGAAAAAGGAGTAGTAAAAGTTTTTCTCCCTGACATTGGAGAAAAAATGATTTCCAATGTATGGTATGTACCCAGTTTCAAGAAAAATTTGCTCTCATTAGTCACGATTCGACAAGCAGGACATCAGGTAATTATGGAAGATGGTTTAGTGAAGATTAATTCAGTGAAACAAAACTTGAAAACAGTTATGACAGGTTATGAAGATGGAAAACTGTTACGGATGAAAGGGACAGTTATTCCAAGGCATTCTGATTTTGCAGGGGCAGTGACTACAGGTATTTCACCTATCAGACTATGGCATGTAAGATATGGACATTTGAATTTTGAGAGTCTTTCTCAATTGCAGAAACAAGGAATGGTTAAAGGACTTCCCACATTCAAAAGGGAAAATGCAAAATGTGAAGCTTGCATTTATGGCAAACAACATCGAGAAAGTTTTCCGACAAGTTCATGGCGTGCAAACAGGCGGCTACAACTAGTTCACAGTGATGTTTGTGGTCCACTACAAACTTCATTTGGTCGTTGCAAATATTTCTTACTATTCATTGATGATTTCAGCAGAATGACTTGGGTTTACTTCTTGAAGAACAAGTTAGAAGCATTTGATAAGTTTAAACTTTTTCGCCAACTTGTTGAAAATGAAGTAAAAGAAAAGATAAGTACTCTCAGGACAGATAATGGGGGAGAATTCACTTCGAATGAATTCAAAAATTATTGCAGTGAAAATGGCATAAGACGACATCTTAGTAATGTTTACACTCCACGGCAAAATGGAGTAGTCGAAAGAATGAATCGCACTTTGTTAGGAATGGCGAGATCCATGTTAACCTTCAAGAGGTTAAGTCCAACATATTGGGTGGAAGCAATACATACAATTGTCTACTTAAGAAACAGATCTCCAATTGCTTCTTTAGACGGAATCACACCTTATGAAGCTTGGTTTGGTTTCAAACCTCGAGTTAAACATCTTAGAGTTTTTGGATCAGTATGTTATGCCTTAGTTCCGAACGAAAAACGAACTAAGCTTGACTCAAGAAGTTTAAAATGCACAATGATTGGCTATTCTGATGAGAAGAAAGGGTATCGTCTTTTGACCAATGGAAAATTCATTGTGAGCAGGGATGTCATTTTTGATGAAACTGAGAGTAAGACCGCTGAAGAAATTGAAAATCTTCTTCACAAGTTAGAAACTAAGGGAAGTAAAGAAATGGAAAAATGCAAAGTCAACAACTTCACCAAATTGGTATGAACTTTATTTTCCTTCCTCTGAATATGAGTCATCTACATCAACACCATCAACTGGGTCTTCAAGCAGTTCATCCGCATCTCCAAGCAGCAGCAGTTCTTCTGACAGTGATTCTCCACATTCTTCACCTGAACAACACACATCAGTTTATATTAATCCTCTTTACAATGATGGGGACTTTACAGAAGCACAAACAAGTGAGCACCAACTTCCGAAATGGGCAGTTCAACTTTTGAAAGATGTCAAGCCTGATGAACAGAATAAAACTGGCACCAGAAGAGCACATAGAAGTGAAGGCAATTTTGCCTTGATAGCAAATGATTTTACTGAACCTTCCACATACAAAGAGGCAGTAAAACATAAAGAGTGGCAACAGGCTATGGTTTGAAGATATCAAGCAGTTAATTGATAACAACACTTGGAAACTTGTTGCATTGTCCAGCCAAATGTTAAACCCATTAGGGGTGCAAATGGGTTTACAGAATTAAGTATAATCAAAAGGGAGAACTTGACAAGTATAAAGCTCGACTTGTCGCAAAAGGTTTTGCGCAGCAGGAAGGCATTGATTATGAAGAAACTTTTGCTCCAACAGCAAAATGGAATACCATCCGCTTAACACTTGCATTGGCCGCTCAAAAAGGATGGAAAGTTCATCAAATGGATGTGAAAAGTGCTTTTCTCAATGGGGATTTGCAGGAGGAAGTGTATATGACCCAACCACTAGGTTTTGAAGTTGAAGGACAAGAACATAAAGTCTGCAAATTGATCAAGGCTTTATATGGATTAAAACAAGCTCCCCGAGCTTGGTATGCAAAGATGGATGAATACTTTAAGAAAGTTGGTTTTCAACGAAGTGAATTTGATGATACTTTGTATGTGCGAAAACAGGGAAAATATCTGGTAATTCTTGTTATGTACGTAGATGATTTGATCATTACTGGCAACCATGATGATCATATTGCACAGGTGAAAAAGGAGTTACAAGCAGGTTTTAAGATGACAGATTTGGGATTACTTCACTACTATCTTGGAGTTGAAGTCTTCCAAC